>VUQI01063472.1:0-10302 GCA_015106735.1 Paratilapia polleni | reverse complement strand
GGGTTAGGGTTAGGGGGGGTTAGGGTTAGGGTTAGGGTTAGGGTGAGGGGTAGGGGTTGGGGTTAGGGTTTGGGTTGGGGGTGGGGTTTGGGGTTGGGGTTGGGGTGAGGGTTAGGGTTGGGGTTAGGGGTTAGGGTTAGGGTTAGGTTAGGGTTAGGGTTGGGGGGTTAGGGTTAGGGGCTAGGGTTAGGGTTAGGGTTAGGGGGTAGGGGGGGGGGTGGGGGGGGGGGGGGGGGGGTGGGGGGGGGGGGGGGGGGGGGGGGGGGGGGGTTGCACATTGACTAGGCTTAAATCCAGTTTTTCATCGGAGATCCTGCTGAAGTTGAAATATTTTGTCTACAATGACTGATTGATCTATGACTGTAAAAACACTAATTATTGTATTAAGCAATCATGTGTTTTATTATTAGGCATTGAGTGAGAACAGACATAATGACATAATCCCTTCAGATAAAACAAATCAGAAAGTCACTAAAAACCCATCAAAGGACATACGGATAGTAACATAAGAGCAAATCTAAACAATAATTACATAATTGCATACTTATAATTACTATAGCCTTTAGGCTCACTTTAACACAGGGATAATTTTGTGCATTTCTCTGTAGATAATTGTATTATGTTGCTGTTGTCATAAGTGGGATATGAAATATCCAGCCAACAACAGATCAGACGATGCTGTGTTCTTGCCAGTGACTTGTAGGTACAGCCTCAGGCTTAATCTTATTGTGCTGTAACCATGACAATAACAATAGCCTACGCAAACTTACACAAATAGAGCCTCCTCTTTTGGGAGTATACAGATTGCCCTGCAGAATCAACTCTTTACTGTGACCAGCAAGCCAAGACATATCTTGTTGCTTTTTGCAGAATCATGTCCTCAATGTGGCCAGTGAGTCAAGATTTATCTTTTTGCTGCTCACCAGACATGCAGACATGTTGTCTGCATTATAGCTACCTGTTACACAATGACTAAAACACGCTGATTAAATAATACATACAGTATGTAACTATTTTAAATCACTTCCAGTAAAAACAAACAAACAAAAAAAAAAAATTGTCTAGACAGCACAGTATGTTTGTTGATTTGTAATTCGTCACCCTATTACAAAAAGAGAGAACATTACCATCATAGTAATCAAAACCAGGAAGCCAGAAAAACAACATTAAATAACACTTTCATCTACTTTGGCTGATTAGATCACTACTTAGGTCAGAGCTCTGTTTTGAAAGATATGCTGTCACAAAATCTCAAAGGAACAAACAGCATAAGTTGTTCCACCATGACAGGCGCAACAATACTAAGAGGGAAATGAAGGCCAATAAAGCTTAGATCGTACATACCAACATAGTACTACGGTCTAATCATATAACATCAGTGAAAACGTAAGTAGAAAATGGCTATGTAGGCATTTGAATGCCAGCACTAGAACTATAGTATATTTGTGTGTATTTCAGTATAGTAGATTATTAGATTGAGTTTAGTGTTAACAGACTTTAAGTTTTAAATTTTGGCAAACCTTTTAAAGGCTATGTTACTTGAATTAAATGTCTTAATAAAAGGTTGGAGGTCAGAATTACACTCTTTGGGATATTTTTTTCTGACCAGCAGCAGAGTGGATAAGAGAGTTTGAACCTGAATATTCACATTGAAGTCCAGAATCAGTCCCACTGTACGCTGCTGTCTAAAATGCTGCAAGGTTGACACCTAGTGGTTTGGCGTGAACATTACAGAGGGAACACTGCAATCTGTGCCTCGTTCAAATATTTGTTCAAATATAGGGCAAAAGTAGATACTTAAGTCTGCTATTCCCACTTTGGATCATATTCATCTGTTTTGTAAATCCGTAATAGGTAGTTAGAGAGGAAACTAATTAAAACATTATGAGGAAATTATGAGTTTCTGTGCCAGATGTGAGAGCTGATTACTTTGTCTTAATTTCCTAAAAGATGCAGCAGCTCAGTGTGATAAAGATCTTTAATTTGAGTGTATTACGAGGGGGCTGGTGAACACTTTGTATGAGTTTTAAATACAATATGAACAAATTAGAAAAGTTCACGGCATCCATTTATTCTGCCCCTTTATTTTACATTTTTCCCTCAGTTGAAATGACTGAACTGCATTTAAACAGGATATACTTCATCAAAATGCTACTCAATTTTGAAAATATGGACAGGGATTATAGTGCAGCTTGGATGAAAGAAATTTTCCACTCTCAGATAATGTCAGTGGTTTCAGGAGCAGATGGGTCTGGACTAGACCATGGCTAATACAACAGATGACAGACGGTGGTCTCTGGAACCAGCCTCTCACATATGACAGCCTGACTTACTGGTTTGATCTGGTCTTTCCTGTGAGATACTGTCCTTTTCCATGTGCAAGAGCAAGTTACCATATATCTATGTCCATTTGTGTAAATAGTCTTTTTTTTTTTTTTTTTATCAGCTACAACTATAGCTACAAGTTGTCACCAAAACTGCCTTTATGTTGTTGTGAACTACAAATATATGCCACAGTGAGGCAACACTAGTTCCTAACACATTAAAAAATAGTTGCCCCATCATGAATATCAGGACAATGCCATGTGACTATTTGCAAGGGGAAGTTTATTTGTCATGTCAAGAAATCAGAGAGGGCTGCTGATGATGAGCAACTATCCTTTAACAGGAATGTCAAATTAATGGCCACAGCATTTCTTTGATTATTGTTGCTTGTTATCAGGCGATTTTACATATAAAAGTTCTAATGATAGGAATAGCTAAAGGTATACCATCTAAGTAGGTTAATACAAGGAGATTATATCATTTTACAGCCTATATATGGTCTACTTTAGGTATACAGGTTTCACTATTTGTAATTGCAGTGTGATCAGAAAGTTAACTTAAAACTCCTGTAATTATCATTAATCATAATAAAACAAATGAATATTTCAGTTACAAAGTTGCAGGACTGTTTTCTTGCAGTAACTTAAAGTAGACTGCATTCTGTGCAGTGTGTCTAACGTAACGAAACTACCACCTCACACGCCAGGAGGATGAACCGCCGGAAACAACCTACCCTGCCTTCTTCGTGCGTGAACCTTATCTGATTGACGCATTAGCCTGACCAATCGCGCGCCCACTTCCCCGTTCGTGCGATCCAATCATTTGCTTCGGACTCGTACACATAAAATTTTACGGCTCCATCACGGTAGGTTGAGCCGAATGAGGTCCATAGAAATTTGACAGCTTCACAGGTGAGACGACCGTCCAGAGGCTGTTTCACTTTAGATTTCAGTTTTTTTTTCTCGGAACTCTATTCACTGTGAGCCTGGGGTTGCCACAGTCAAAAAACAACCATTCGAAGTCTAATCATTCCGGCAGCATGAGCAAAAAGAAAAAGGACTGGAAGACTGAAAAAGGTAAGGCTTGTTTTGGGGGGAATGAGGCTATCATCATCTCCATGGCAGACAGCGTGAATCTTTGCCACGCCAGAAGACTGACAGACACTCTTTCTGTCTTCTCTTTGTGCTGCAGTAGTAGCCTACTTATTCTCTAGACTGTTTGGTAATCCCACAGGGCGACTGTGCAGATGTTATGAGGATGTTCCGCCTCCTGCTTGGCTGCCGTAATGTATGTTTGACATTCGCAACAACGCGACTGACACAGTGCGACTTGCCTGCTTATTAGCTTACATTTAAGGTGCTCACAGATCCTTCTCGAGTCCTAATTTACCTGTCAGAGTACCCCGAACTAACAGATCCCATCTCCCACCTGTATGATGCACCAGCAGTAGCTCACAGAGTTGCAAACACCATTCTCTGCAACTAAATGTTCTTGTAGGTAAACAGCAGTCACACCTCCAGTTTAACAAAGGAACGGTGTATATTAATACAAACCGTGATTATTTGCAGTGTAGTAGTAAACTAAACAGCTGTTTGAACCACACAGTGATAGTGGAGTATTGTGAAACTTTTCTCTTTAACATACAGGTTAGACCTGTTGTCTAGCAGAAGGGCAATGAAAGTACCCACAGTTGTGCTTTTTTTTTTTGGTGATGGTTGCGTGCCGTTTCTGCCACCTTAAAACCAGCAAACACTAAACGGACTGCAGGCATCATTAAGGATATTAATTACACCTGTAGTATCCTTGTTATGACATGTTACAATGTATGTAGTACTTAGTAACAGAAGCGGGGCAACATGCTGTATTCACTTTAATATCACATTAGGGACAAATTTCCATGTCTGGCCTGTGTCTAGCTCATTCAACAAATGAAACAATGTTATTTGCGTTGTATTTGTCACCAATTCTTAATTTGAATTGTACAGTTTGTTATGGTGCAGTTCAATCAGTGTCTGATGGTTCACTCTAACATTTGATTTTTTTTTTTCCAGTTTGAACATGAAGCGTCAGAATGAATATCAAAGTAAATCATATTCTTAACATTTACTAGTCTACCTCACATTTCCTTAATAGAAGATCAAGGGAAGTCAAAATATGAAAGAAAGAAAAAAAAATCTTAAACTTTAGGAATTTAATATGCTTATTTCTTCAAAAGCTCTTTGGCCCGGGGCTATTCTGCAGGCTGGGGGAAATTGTACTATGTAATAACACGAAACACAAAATAATTTAAGTCATTTTGACACCTGTAGTTTCTTTGGAAAGACAAGTCTTATTTATAAAATGAGTGAAAAATCAGATGAATTTTACCAGGATGCTGACTATACTGAAACTGGAGAGATTTCTGAAACAAAACGAACAACATATGAAAACATAAAACAGAATATTAGTGGATAAAAAGACAGCATTTACAGTTCAGTCCATAAGTATTTGGACAATGACAGTTTTTGTAGTTTTGCCTCTGTACACCACCACAGTGGATTTTAAATCAGACTATCAATATGTGATTGAAGTGCAGACTTTCAGCTTTCATTCAGGGGGCTTTACAAAAGTTTTGCATTAACTGTTTAGGAATTACAGCCATTTTTATACATAGTCTCCCATTTTCAGAGGCTTAAAAGTAATTGGACAATTGACTGACGAACTGTTTCATGATCAGGTGAGGACTGTTCCCTCACTTTTCCTCATTACTTACATAAATATGAGGTCCAAAGAGATCTCAGCACACTTGAGGGAGGCCATCATTAGGCTGAAAAAAACAAAATAAACCTATCAGAGAGACAGCAACAACTTTAAGAGTGGCTAAATCAACAATCTGGTACATTCTCAAAAAGAATGAAAACCCTGGCCAGCACAGCAACACCAAAAGACCTGAAAGACTACAGAAGACAACTGATGTGGACGAATTCTTCCCTTAGTTAAGAAAAACCTTTCACAACATTTAACCAAGTCAAGAACACGCTCTAGGGGGTCATTGTCAAAGTCTACAATCGAGAGATGCCAGATACAGAGAGTTTACAACAAGGTGCAAACCACTGGTTACACTCAAGAACAAGAAGGCCAGATTAGACTTGGCCAGAAAACATGTGAAAGAGCCTGCACAGTTACGAAAAAAAATCTTTGTACAGATGAAACCAAGATTCACTTGTACCAGAATGATGAGAAGAGAAAAGTATGGAGAAGGAGAGAAATGTCTCACATCATCTGCCCAACATGGTGGAGGTAATGTTATGGCATGGACATGTATGGCTGCCAGTGGAAACAGGTCACTAGAGTTTATTGATGATGTGACTGCTGATAGAAGTATCAGGATGAATTCTGAAGTGTACAGGCCTATACTCTCTGCTCAGATTCAGCCAAATGCTGCAAAAATGATCAGACAGCACCTCACAGTGCAAATGGATAATGACTCAAAGCATACTGCAAAAGCAACCCAAGAGTTTCTAAAAGCAAAGAAATGGGATGTTCTTCAGTGGCCAAGCCAGTCACCTGATGTCACCCCAACAGAGCATGCTTTTCTGTTACTGAAGACAAAACTGAAGGCAGAGAGATCCAAAAACAAGCAGCAACTGAATGTGGCTGCAGTAAAGGCCTGGCAGAGCATCACAAGGGAGGAAAAACAGCATTTGGTGATGTCCATGGGTTCCAGACTTCAGGCAGTCATTGAATCCAAAGGATTTTCATCCAAGTATTAAAACCAGTCCTTAAATTTAAAATGATGCTAGTGTGTCCAATTAGTTTTGAGTCTCTGAAAATGGGAGGCTCTGTATAAAAATGCCTGTGATTCCTAAACAGTTAATGCCGGACTTTTGTCCAACCTGTTGAATTAAAGCTAAAAGTCTGAACTTCAGTCACATCTTGATTGTTTAATTTAAAATCCACTGTGATGGTGTACAGAGACAAAATTACAAAAATTGTGTCATTGTCCAAATACTTGACTGAACTGTAATTATATGTCTGCAGCACTGGTGACTATCATTCTCATCCAGGACTTATCAAGTTCAGATTATTTGGGCCCTATGAGTGGTTCCATACAATGTGAAATAATATCAAAGCCAATACTGTTCTCATGACCACTAACCTAATGTTTGGAATTCTGCAAAGGCAAGCAACAAAGCGCTTCATTGTAGTCCAGAGAGCTTTACTGTGTTCAGCTTCAGAAATGCCTTTTTATTCATCCATGTAGAATAATGGCTGTTTTGGGAGTAATAGCAGTGGGGAAGAGGGAGAGAGAATACATCAGGAATACAACGGATATCCCCCTTTGCTGTAAGGCCTTTAATGTAAGCCTGACCTACTGTGGGATTCTATGTAACAATGACCCAAGGCTTATATTTCTGACCAAAATATAGTCAGCTCTTACTGGCTGAATATTTAAGTAAAATTTGTGTAAAAGGAACGTCTCATAACCCATAGTGCTATTTTGTTTTTTTAAAAAGTACAGCATTTTATCTGTATTAATTATTATCTATCTTATTTGGCAATGATTTCACAGTAAAGCACATAATTAGGATGAAGGGTTTTTTACAGAACAGTTTCAATCCTGTTGAAAAAAACAGTAGCAAGTTTAGGGTCTTTTGCAGAAGCAGCAATAGCTGTGTGATATTAGACAATTAGAATCTAATCAGTTTTAAAACCATCCATCCATCCATTTTCTTCCACTTATCCTATTCAGGGTTGCAGGTGAGGGCTGGAGCCTATCCCAGCTGCCATAGGGCGAGAGGCGGGGTACATCCTGGACATCCTGGACAGGTCGCCAGTTTGTCACAGGGCTGTTTTAAAACCAAACATAAAAAAATAACTTAGATTTCTTGCACACAGATTAAATAACAACTAGTAGGAGATTTAATGTAGGTAGTTTGGAGGAAGTAAGTTCTTTGAAATAGTTGCATCACAGACAATGTGCAGTACGAACACATGTTCCAGTGCAGTTTTAAGCAATTCATCTATAGCTAAGCCCATAAGTTTTTGGACAGTTACTTGATTTTTGTAATTTTGCTTCTGTATACCATCACAGTTGATTTTAAATTAAACAACCAAGATGTGACTGAAGTAGAGACTTTCAACTTCAATACAAGGAGTTTAATAAAAGTAAGAAATGCAGCATTTGGTGATGTCCATGGTTGATGTACAGAGGCAAAAATTGAGGCAAATACTTATGGACCTGACTGTATGTTCTTCGTCAAACTATAAGTCACATAAGACTTAGTGCAGAGGAAGAGCAACACAGAGCTTTAACCAGGGAGGACTGAAAGCTCTGGGTCATGCAATGAAGCAACATGTTGACATAGTGCAGTGCCTCTCATCTGAGAGCCATACAGCATCCACAGCAGACAGTTTACAAGTTTCTAGCCATAAGCAAGGAAGTGGAACCAAAATGCTTCTGATGAAAGGTCTGACTCATGACAGTTCCAGCTAAGCTGTGGAGGAGAGGTGTAGTTATAAACATCCTCAATTGCATCAAGGCCTGCAACTATTACTGAAATGGGTGGGGGCCTTCAGTAGAGAAAGAACAGTTTGATTTGACATTAAGAGAAGAAAAGAAATAGATTATTGAGAAAAAAGGTTTTTGGCTTTTAACAGAAATGAATGTTACACCTATTATTAGCTGTCTGTGCAAAGACCACGTTTTCATGTTATTTTTCAATAGAAATGATTTTATTTTCTCTAAAATGTATGGCCATTTTCCTCCACAGAGAGACTGCTCCGTCTAGAGTTGGAGGAAAGGCGTAAGGAGTATCGTCGTCAAGATTTCATTTCTCTGGACAAGATTCCAACCTGGAGAGAGGAAAACAGATGTGAGTGAGGGAGTGCACCATTTGAGATGCTGAATGTCTTTTAAGTGGTTATCAGTGCTTTGTCTTACACATTCTGGTAGTTTTTACAGGTCAGTCAGAAAGCAGGAGTGTCTTTTGTCAGAAAAGCTGAATCAGGAGAATTGTGATTTCAGATCTTTTTTTTTTTAAGTATGGTGGACAAAATAAGAAGACAAGTACACTAAAATATTATGGGAATTTAATAGAGTCAACTATTCTTTTTTTCTATAACTGCCTTAATGAACAGATGTACTTTCATAATATCATTGATCTTCAAATGTGTATTTTTTATTTTCAGACCATTTCAAAACTCATATGGGAGATGTGTTGGATTATGTAACTGCAATAAAAATCACCCCACACGCAAGATAAAGATAATGACTGCATTACATGAAACTTGATCAGTTGAGAGACAAAGTTAAAAACAGCAGAATGTCTCTTTCTCTTTTCTCTCACATTGTGCACCACTGTCATCTGTCCATAGCTGAAGCCTTGGTATTCTCTCACTTGCTGAACAGAGGAGAGAGAGAAAGACAAAAGGCTACACAAGACTTTGTTGCAAAATAGTGCCATCATAGATTTTTAACTAGGCTTTTTTTTAAATTTCTTTAAAAAGGTGCTAAAAGGGTATGAAGAGTTTCTTAATCTGGCCACAAAGGTAACCTGAAGTGGCATGATTACTGCTATGAGTGAGAGGGATGTCAGGCTGAACAGCTGAGCAAAACTACATGTTGGACAGTTCTATGTTGTTAGGTGTGAACTGAATAAATAGTATTTTTAAAGGAATATATTAAGTATACTTAGCAGATGTTTCTCTTGTCAAAATAGCATTGAAATTGAGCCAAATCCTGCTTCTAAAAATGCTATTTGAAGTTATACAGCAGAGCTATGGTGAATTCTGTTATGTTTATATTCACTTGCTTGCTAACCATATAGTACAAAGCAGAAAAATTGGTAATATTAGATTTGGGTTATATTACATTTTGGGTTAAGTAAACACAAATTGCATTAACACAAAAACACATTGGTTAAATGTCTGCCCTTCAAAATATAAGGAAAGCACTTTGTACATAATGCATAAGCTATATTTGCCCATATGCAGTTACTTGGGATAGAAATTGTATTGGTTTGAATTTGGGACTACAGCACTGTGCAAAAGTCTTGAGCCACCCCTCATTTCTTTATATTTTGCTTTCAAGGAGCCAGATTTTATTGTAATTAATTAAGGTGGTCTTGAGCGATAGTTCTCCAGGCCACTTAACACTGACCTATAAATCATTCAAGTATAAAAAAGGCATATAACTCTCTGACCTAAAATTTGAGGAAACTGGACAAGTGGAGGACAAAAGAAGAAGTGGAAGGCCTAAAAAAATATCTGCACGAGATGAACAATATCTGAAAGTCATGTCCTCAACAAATAGGAAGAAAAATCCAGCAAATCGTTATCTACATGATATTGCCAAAACTATTCGCTCGTCTGCCTTCATACGCATATGAACTTGAGTGACATCCCATTTTTAATTCATAGAGTTTAATATGATGTTATGATATAACAGCTTCAACACTTCTAGGAAGGCTTTCCACAAGGTTTAGGAGTGTGTTTATGGGATTTTATGACCATTCTACCAGAAGCACATTTGTGAGGTCAGACACTGATGTTGGATGAGAAGGCCTGGCTCACAGTCTCCGTTCTAATTCATCCCAAAGGTGCTCTGTCAGGTTGAGGTCAGGACTCTGTGCAGGCCAGTCAAGTTCTTCCACACCAAAGTCGCTCATCCATCTCTTTATGGACCTTGCTTTGTGCACTGGTGCGCAGTCATGTTGGAACAGGAAGGGGCCATCCCCAAACAGTTCCTACAAAGTTGGGAGCATGAAATTGTCCAAAATGTCTTGGTATGCTGAAGCATTAAGAGTTCCTTTCACTGGAACTAAGGGGCCGAACACAACTCCTGAAAAACAACCTCACACCATAATCCCCCCTCCACCAAACTTTACACTTGGCACAATGCAGTCAGACAAGTACCGTTCTCCTGGCAACCGCCAAACCCAGACTCATCCATCGGATTGCCAGACGGAGAAGCGTGATTCATCACTCCAGAGAACA
>VUQI01063471.1:0-13514 GCA_015106735.1 Paratilapia polleni | reverse complement strand
GGTTTTTCCAGCAGGACAATGGTCCATGCTACACAGCTAGGTTGATCAAGGTTGGATGAAGGACCACCAGATCAAGACCTTGTCGTGGCCAGCCCAATCTCCAGACCTGAACCCCATTGAAAACCTCTGGAATGTGATCAAGAGGAAGATGGATGGTCACAAGCCATCAAACAAAGCTGAGCTGCTTGAATTCTTGCACCAGGAATGGCATAAAGTCACCCAACAGCAATGTGAAAGAAAAAGAAAAATTAGTAATGTGTTGTTTAAAAATGAATATGAACTTGTTTTTTTGCATTATTTGAGGTCTGAAAACACTGGACCTTTTTTGGTATTTTGACCATTTTTCATTTTCTGCAAATAAATGCTCTAAATGAAAATATTTGTATTTGGAATTTGGGAGTTATGTTGTCAGTAGTTTGTAGAATAAAACAAAAATGTTCATTTTACTCAAACATATACCTATAAATAGCAAAATCAGAGAAACTGATAATTTTGCAGTGGTCTCTTTCCAGAGCTGTATATCCAGTTTAAAGTTTCAGACTCTAGTGTGCAGACATCAAGCATAGAAATAAACAGCAGCACTGAGAGCGCACTCAGTGATAAAATAATTAACTCAAATTAAAATGTTTATTTTACTGCTCTGTACGCTAAATCACCAGATTAATGATTTTCTGCAGCATTAATCTCTTGTTTTATTTGCAACAGTGTTGCATATTGCTGTTTTTTTTTTAAATGTTCTTTACAGATTTTTAATCACCATTTTATCATCATCATAATCTGATAACATTGCTGATTGGAGTAGGAGGCACTCATAGGGATCATTTTGTGCAGAAGAAGAGTCACATGACCTGTGAAACGCCTCTTTTCATGTGAGCCCACACAGAGCCTGAAGCAGAAAGCCCGGTTTAACAGAGAACCTTCATGATACCCATTATGTCCAGCTGGGGTTTTAGGTTTTGTTGAGCCAGCTAGGGCAAAGAAAGCCTGGCTGTGCTTAACTTCATTCATAGTATACCCCTCAGGTCTAATGACTCTTCCTGTGAAAAGAAGAAATGTGATGCATAGTTCAATTCAATTCAATTTATTTATTTATTTATTTATATAGTGAAAAAAAGATTAGGCTTCCTCTTCATCGGTTGAATGTCAAATCTTCATATAAAGATTATGCTGAAATGTCATGTCATTTCTGCAAAGTAGTTTGTACTTTAAGCAAATTAGATTGCTCACAGTTTTACAACACAATAAATCTCACACCTAATATCTATTACACTAAACAGATGTTCATTAATATGTGCATGTATACACATCAATACAAGATGAATTTTAATGTGTGTGCGTATTATATTGAGCCTAATGAATCATCTATCCTCTGGCCCGGATAATGCAATATAATCTAATAATACATTTTTAAAAAGGAATAACATAAAGCTTCTCTTACAGGCCCATTATGGCTTTCCCGAGTTAGACTTTGTTGAATATAATGACGGCAATGATTGTGAGTTTGTCTGCAGTACGAGGCAGTAGAAGAAAATGAAATTGGCTTTCATGTGGGTAACATTAGCTAACATTAGCTGCTAAAATGTACAAATTGCTTGATATGCAATGTAACAGTTAGTTTGCTAACCATAGCTTGCTTGCTAGTGTCGTCTCTAGGAAAATCCTGTCCGAAGCCGCAGTGATGTTTTTTCTTTTCTCCTTTTGTGGAATTTGTGTTGAGTCTGTGTTGTGCTGGGAGTCTGTGGTTTGTCAGCACCAAAGACAATAAAAAAGATGGACGTAGCTTCCTGGTCAGAAAATTGAAACCAGTGCAGAAGTGCTTAAAAACCTGCGTTCAATCTGACGACCACCAAATGGCGATAGCTGTGGTTGCAAAAAGACTTCCGTTCCTACAGAAGCCTATGGGAAAAAGGCTTTCTTTCTTGACCTCTCTAAACACTTTGCTGCTGAGCTCATGGTTTTAGTCACTCATTTAGGGTCATACTGAATAAAAACTTTGTGTATTTTGTAAATCTTGGTCATACCATGTTTCAAACAAGAGGATTAGCCCTGTTATTTTCCGCTCGCGCATTGGCTAATGACTCGTCAATCACAAGCCATTAGCCAATGAGCAATCGGTTTCGCAGTCAGATCCGCCCCTTTTCGTCACATTTGGTTTCTTGCAACCAAGATGGCGACGGCGAAAACGCTCATCTCGAGGCTTCAAAACGGGAGTTCCGAAACCAACGCGACAGTAGCTACGTCCATCTTTTATATGGTCAGCACTGATTACTGGACTCTATTTCTCAGCAACCATTAGCTAATGTTATTTTCTATTAAAGCTCAGAGCAGAAAAGAGGCATTGAGGCACTTGGTAGTGAGGTTCACATCCTTTGGATTTTCACGGAGAAACATAGAAATCAGTCTACAGGTTGTTAGAGGCAACTGAAAGAGCCCATTACGGTTAAATAATATTACAATCCATTCAGGCAATAAAACCCTTTTAATACATAATACTCAAAGCATTTAGATAGACCTTAATAGACAAAGAATTCATATTGCACATTCATTCCCAATCAAAAAAAACAAGAGACAAATATTAAAATGAATGGATGTTTTTGTTTTGTTTTGTTTTCCTCTACAGGGGAAAGTAAGGCACTAACATTAAAATATGCAGCTTTGCTCGTTTTTCCATTGCATTGTCAGGGATGTGTCTGTGTCATGGACTACATTTTTGTGTTTGCGCACAAAGCCGCATGTCTTCCGCTTTGTGCATACAGTGGAAACACAGCTGTTTGACTCTGTGTGTGTGTGTGTGTGTGTGTGTGTGTGCGCTCACTGATGGAGCTAAGCAGCGGCAGCTTGTTCTTTCCGCAGCAGTAGCAGATTGGAAATTAATGACACACTAAATATATGGTGAGGCAGCTTGACCCTGCATAATGGCGACATATAGGATTAACCTTGGTTGCCACTTGGGGCCATTGTTAGCCCCACATGCTGCTACAAGTAAACAGGGGGCTGCTGCTGTGAATAGGTATTTGTGAGCTCCCCTGCTGTTGGATAAAAGGGGGGGGGGGAGTACTGATTTATTTTCTCACTGCTTCAGGGGATAAAGCGATGCATTTAGGATTAAAGGATTCAAAGTTTGCGTTTAATAAATAGTCAAAGCCTGGATAGTCGCAGGCAGGAGAAAGCAAAGCATGGTGGATTATAAGAGATGAATTTCAAAAAGGAAGTGTCTTGGATACTTAAGGACATGTGGAGAGGAGGTGGATGCGAGGGAAGGAGATATATATGCTTGAGTGTTGGACTGGTGGCCGTAAAGCGCAAGCCAGTTTTTCATTACATTTCTAAGAAAATAATTAGTTGTAAAGTTGATGGTGAAACTAATTGTTGATTACTGTGCTACATAGTGTGTAAAGCAGTTAAAGGCAGCTTCACTTTACCCAGCTACACTGAAGAGTTGCTTATATAATCAACAATAACAAGGCAATAATATGAGATATCTAATCATATAATGGGTTAATTCTAATGGGTTCATTAACATTGATGACAGTGACAAAGTTTACAGATGTGGTTATTTGTGCCTGAAAAACCTAGTTTGTATTCCAGGCTTCGCTTCCATGACTTATCTACATCACTATGTAACACACAGCATTACCACTGGCTTTGTATGTCCACAGGCCAGACTTATGCTAAAGGACAATCAGAAATTTTGCTAACCTTTTGGTAACCTTTGTATTTACACCATCAAAAGTAACTTCCACCAAAGCGAATGCGCCAAAAACTGCAGTTTCTCTAACAACCACTTGAGGCTGGGTCCAAAAGTGAGTCAATCCCAAAAACGTCCAACTTCACAGCACTAAAAAGCATGTTTTCAGCCTGCTACAAAAACTGTTTTTACCCCTATGGATAGTTTCCTCCTTCATGACAACTGTACAGTGGGTTAATTCTTCTATGACTCATACAGTGTCTGGATACTGGAGCTAGGGGCATGGCTGCTTGATTGACTGATGTACAGCATAGGGCACCCATCAGTGTCTGCTAGGCCTTCCATCCACTGATTTAACTCACTGAACTGGACACCATATTTGTGTTGTTGGTGCTTTTTAGAGAATGTTTCATTTTAATTTTTAATATCTGACTAATGATATGGCTTGCTATTTGTTACAAATCACCCAAGAAGTCAGTGCTTCAGTTTTGGTTGAAAAATTAATTTTTAAAAAAAATTTTATTTAAAAAATTACTTATCACTAATTATCAGGTATGTGTATTTATGTAATGCACCTGTATTGTTTATGAATGCAGCTTGCTAGCCAAATTTGCTAGCATTAGCTAATAATTTAGCACTCCACTTTTGTCTAAATATGGACCAACAAAACTAACATGGTGGGGCCAAAATACTAATGCTGAACCTTCAAAATGCAAAGCCCCAAACCAAACGGTGGATGTGTCTATCTTTTATATACAGTCTATAATTTACTCACAATTAAGACTAAATGGTGACATGAGCTATTAAGTTGACATGGTCAACATTGCTGATACTGATGTTTTAGTTCAAAGTGATAGCATGCTAGCACTCGATAATTAGCAGCACCAAAACCAAAGCAAAGCAAGGGCTTGTGGATCACCAGTGTTAGTCACAATCCATCCTGTTATTTACAGCTCATGGCATACTGCGGGACAGCTGCTCAGTCTCTGTTTGAGCATGTGCCAAACTAGCTGCTAGGCAGACACTAAGTGTTACATAGTGATGTAGATAGGTCATGGAAGAAGAAAATTATGGCAATACATCGAATAGGTGTCAAAAAATGTCACTGAAAACCACAAAAGGCGATCAGTAGAGGCCATGTTTGTATAAAATTCTGTATAAACCCATCGAATAGTTGTTGATATACTGAGAGACACTGCTATCCACCAAGGTAGCTGCTAGCTGGCTAAAAGCAAAGTAAGAAAAGTTAGATCCACATCAAAAGTCAGCTCATTCACATTGGAAAACCTCCCTGGCTGAAGCTTCCTGCTTTTATTGCCATGATGGATTTCCCATTTAGCTTGACCCTATATTCATTAAAAGAGGATTTAAACCTGTTAAAAAGGGAGAAGAGAGAGGCCCCTTGGGGAGTGTGTTTGCTCTGCCAGGCCCCCGCCTGAGACACACACTTTGTCCTTCACACACACACACACACACACACACACTGGCTGCTCTCTTTGGCCTATAACTCTCTCTCAGACAGGTCTTGTTAGCCGTGGAGGGCCAGGGAGGAGGGTCCAGGTTTTATTAGTGGCAGCAGCTGCACTCCTCTCTGGCTCTATAAAAGGTAATTACTGCTGGTGGTAACAAGCTAATTGATTGCTAATTAGGTGAATCAGTTCTCTAAGTGCTGTCCCATTTATTGACAGATGGTGATGGAGAGTGTGTGAGTGTGTGAGGTGGTTTGGCCTGTGTATTATTTAGGTGCTGAGGAGAAGAGTGCTATGGTGGTGACAACGCACACATAAAGGTAGATCTCCATGTGGTGGAGGTCGGACACTATTGGACGACACCAGAGCAAAAACATGACTGATTCAGCGCCGGCTCGTAGTCGGAGAGGAAATGAGAGCTGAATGGGGGCGGCGCACAGTCTGTCACCGCGCTCTGGGGACCGCCGGGCCCCCAGCATACACTTTCGTATGGAAATGAGGGGCCAAGCTGACACAGAAGGAGCGAAAGAGAGGAGGAGTGTATATGTGAAGGAGAAAGGGGAAGAGCTTCAGCTCATCAGCAGCCATGACAGCAGGAAAACAGAAAGGAGGAGGGGAGCTGCTCAGTGGAAGGCAAAAGAGAAACAAAAGATGTGGTGGGAAATTCAAAAGAATCAGAAACCAGAACTGTACCTAAATGTAAAGAATGATTCCAAACAATGCTAAAAATATTCAGCAGCTCCCCTCAAACAAAACACAAAAAAAGAAAGGTGTAGATGAGACATTTTAGCAGAGAAGAAAGTACATTTTATAAATATGTCTTGAGGGATTAAAGGTGTGGAAAAGGAATTATGGGAGATAAACCTCCGAGCTGTTATAATCCTGTACAATATATTCTATATAGTGACAGGAAGTTTACAAGAATAATCATTTCAAAATAATTTCATATTGTTTCTTTGGCCAATACTGATTATTCCCTAGTTCTTATTGGAGCATAAAATCCCTTCTTATTTCACATTTAACTTGTCAGCATAAACACTTTAACTATGACTGAAAAAACTGTGAATTACAGCACTTCACTTTAACACTCTGTCTCTTTTTCACCATTTTACAGACAAGAGAGACAAAGGGTCTTCTTTTTTTTGTTTGTTTTTTTTTTGCTGCCATTTATCTAGCGTTTAATGTGACTACCGTCTCGATTTGATCTAAAATAAAATAACACGGGTCAGCAGCTCATTTTCATCAGACATAAATTTATGTGGGTTTTGTAGTGTTTCTCGTGCTGATTTCAAATCCGTGTTCAGTTTTTCTCTAGCACGTCTATTTTTTGTGATACAGGTTATTATATATTGCATGATATTTGGTATAATTAGCCCAAGAAAATCATACTCTAAGTGTTTCTGAAGAAAGTTGTAGCTGAATGACACCGTTCAGTATATCTGGGCCACGATCTTGACCTCACACTGATGATATTGGAACATTTACTTGACTGGTGTTTATGTTACAGTGTACTTGAATGCTTACCACATGCTTGTACACTGTAAATTAACATTGCTCATAACTCAAAAGGTTGATATGACTGAAAAAAACTGAAAACAGATCTGAAATCAGCGTGAAAAACCGAGAAGAGTGTGCTATAATTTTTGATGTTCACAAAAACATATTTTTTGTTGTCTTGTGTAATCATTCCTTTAGGTAAAGTGGAACTATGACGCTTTTCTTTATTCTCTGCCGTATAGATCTTTTTAATGTTTGTAACTGCTGAGGACGTGTTTTGTGGATTGAGCTGAGCTGGTGGCAGAAAGCGACAGCTCGGACAGTATAACTTGTGGAAAAACCCGGCATACAAAAGAAAAACCAATGCCTTGCCTGGCATTCTATAAAAATGGCCCTGACTGTTTTTCTTTACGTTTCCATTCTGATGACAAAGGTACAAAAACACATATTTTAATGTGAACAAAACAGCAGTGAAGTAACCATGCCAACAACCCCAAATTGGTCTATGCACTATTACAATGGTGAATGTGTCTATTTAACATGGCCAAAGTTTCAAATAACTAGGTCAGCATAAAAACAAGTTTCAGATATTTTTTCTACTCTTGGATCCACATGATGTCATAAAGAGGGAACGTCTTTATCACATGCTGCTAACTCATTTATGTTCATGGGAATCAAGGAGCATGTCACTCACTACGACAGTTTTTAATAGTTTTTTAATGTTTTCGGGAGACAGACACCCTCTCTACTTTTAACACTAGGCTTAAAACTTTCCTTTTTGATAAAGCTTATAGTTAGGGCTGGATCAGGTGACCCTGAACCATCCCTTAGTTACTCTGCAATAGGCCTAGGCTGCTGGGGGCTTCGCATGGCACACTGAGCACTTCCTCTTCATCACTTCCTTTCACTCTCCATGTGTTTATACACCATTTGCATTTAATCATTAGTTATCATTAAACTCTGTCTCTCTCCCATAGGTGTGTCTTTTGTCCTGTCTCCCTCTGCTCTCTTCTGTTTCTCCTCATCCCCAACTGGTCGCGGCAGATGGCTGCCCCTCCCTGAGCCTGGTTCTGCCGGAGGTTTCTTCCTGTTAAAAGGGAGTTTTTCCTTCCCACTGTTGCCATGTGCTTGCTCATAGGGGGTTGTCTGACTATTGGGGTTTTCTGTCTAATATTGTAGGGTCTTTACCCTAAAATATAAAGCGCCTTGAGGCGACTGTTGTTGTGATTTGGCGCTATTTAAATAAAACTGAATTGAATTGAATTGAATGTAGGAAGAAAATAACTTCTTTCTGATGGGAGAATTTACCAGCAAACTTTCGAAAACCAGCCAGCAGTGGAATACAAAAGGTATATCTATTGGCAGTTATTTAAAAAATCTGTTTTTTAATCTATAAAAGTCAGAAAATGTGAACAATACCATAAAATGTACCTCAAATTTCTTGTTCTTTAAACAGCAAATCATCATATTTTACTCAATACATCTTCGATTATTATTCAAGTATCTTGGGGTCTTGATGTGTAGCATCTAACTGTACTGATCTGTTGTGGTGCAGAGAGAGGTGATTTACTGCTCAATCTGCTAACCTATGCCTATGAGCTGTGGGGGTTACTGAAAGAGTAAGACTGTGGATATGATCTGGTCTCAGGCTTAGAGATAGAATGATGAGCTTGGTCCATTAAAGGAGGAACTTGAAGTAGAGCTGCTGCTACTGTGCATCAAAAGGAGCCAGTTGAGGTTGTTTGGTCATGTGACCAGGATGCCTACTGGATGCCTCCTTGGTGAAAGAGAGGAGACATACTAAACGTTTATGTCTCTCAGCTGGCTTGTGAACACCTTAGCATATTCCCAGAAAAGCTGAAGGAGATGGATGGGTAGAGGGAGGTCTGATCAGACTGCTGCCCAGATAAGCAGTAGAAGATGGATGGATGGATGGATGTATAAACTTTCTTGGCATTATCTATACGGTGAAATCTGATATCACCCTGTTGAAGTTGTACCTGGAGTTTCACAAAAAGTGTTGCTCCAGGATCATCAATGTAACTGACTTATCATGTTTTCATGATGTCATAGCTTTGCAACTTGGGGTAAAAAAAGATTGCACATGGTTGAAATTTGACTTCAGGGCTTTGAGCTGCAAACACGGGCCAGCCACAAAGGCTCTTTAGTACATGGATAATATTGTGAAAGGGTAAATTTTAATGCAGTTCATAATCTTTTCCTAAACCTAACCAAACAGTTTTTTTTTTTTTTTTTTTACATTTTTGCCTAAACCTAACCAAACTCTGACTGACAGCATATAATAAGTCTACATTTACTCCAGGGGTTTGTGCTATGGATTTAATTCGGTCATCCTACACAATCTCCTCTTTATATGAAATTCTTGTGCTACAGGATGAGCTGCATTTTAGTATTTTCCCTCAATTTGCATACTTTTGACATCATGAGTAGTCAGTTGAAATGATGGTCCTGGAGAATGTTGTGAGAACAACATTAACATGGCGATATCAGATACACCATTTGTAGGCATATGTAATCTAAAACAGGTCAAAAATTTAATTATAAATTTGTCTCTCAATGCAGGGACCCATTCTCCCATACTGTCGCTGTATGGCTGCAGAAATTATAATTCATGCCGCATTAGTGACTCAGTCTTTTTAAGTGTTTTGGAGGTGAAGGCTTATTTGTTGACCATCACAATAGCAAGAGACACGCAACACTGTTTCCCACTGGAGGGTACATTATTAAAATAGCTTTATTTGTCATGTAGTCTGTAAGACTTGAGTCACTTTGGAATTGCTGTAGAAATTTTGTCATTTTTGACCTCATCAGTAAACAGTTTTGCTAAAAAAAAAAAAAAAAAAAAAAAAAGTGCCATGGGTGATTATTCAGGTTTGGACTGATTTGTTAAGTCTGACAGGCACTTGATAAAATAAAATGCTGGACTGTAGAGTAGCGAAAGGATTCAAACTTTGGCTTATTTCTGTTTTCCACAAACATATTATTTACATTTTTAGAAATATTTCCAGGGAGACATCGTTAATTAGTTTTTTAGCAATTGATTGTTGGCTACCTCTAGCTACCTCCAAATGACCTTTTTTTCCTAGGTGGACTGGTTGTGCTCCTGGCTTGGTGTCAAGAACCGGGCTGGCAGCTGCTCCCTAGTAACACGTCTACAACCCCAGTTACTACCGTACACGCTCTGGTTGCAAAGTGATATTGGTAACCAAAGATGAAAGTGCCAATTTTTGTCCATGGTTGTTTACGTGAAAAGTTCCATAAGTGGGAGTAGTAATTGAAATAATAGGGCTGGAAGGACCTCATACCACTTACCTGATGGCGGAGTGAAGGGTTGTAAAAGCTGGTTGCCTGGTTTTGGAAAGTTACAGATAATGGTTGAAGAAATCTCTATCTGATACCAGAAGGGTTTAGGAGTGCTACGCTTTTCTGACCCCATCTGACATGCAAATTTGACAGACAATAAGCGCACCAATGACCCAAAACATCTGAAAAGACTAATGTTGACAGTGTTGCTGGTCAAGGTCTCGGACATATTAGATGCTAACTTTCAGTTTGATTCTCGTGAGTTGGATGTTGTAGAAATGTGGCAAGTGTAAAGACCTGAGTGACTTCCACAAGGGCAAGTTATAATGGCCAGGTAACTGGATCACAGTGTCCCCAAAATGATGAGGCTTGTGGAGTGCTCCCAGTCAGCAGTGGTTAGTATCTAGTGGTTGTCTGAGAGGGAAAAACTGTAAACTGGACAAGGGTTTTGGAGAATGTTCTGGAACAAGTCTTGTCTGCAGTGCCTTGAACTTGCACAACATAAAGGATCTGCTGCGACCATCTTGGTGCCAGATACAGGGCACCTTTGGCAGTCTGGTAGAGTCAGAGGGTTAGAGCTGTTTTGATGGCATATTGCAGATCAGCATCATATTTGGCAAGGATCATACTTGCTTATATTTGTTTGCGATCATCAATTTGGAGTCCAGCTGAAGGGTGCATTCATAGGTGGTGCATTGAAATTCATACGGACCCTCACATACTTGTGGAAAGTATAGCACCTGCGTTAGGCATGTGGTCATTAGTTTTTGCAAAGTAAGTTAACGCAAGGAATTTAACCCCACTTCTGGGACAGATTTATTTGGACAATACAAATACAAATGTACAGCAAAACACAGGTGTGTGTATATATAAAGCTCAGACTGTTACTGCACAGACTTGAGGTCTAGGTAACACAAGATTTTAAACAATTGTAGCCCAAGTTGACAATCTAAGAGTAAAGGTCTTTACGTAAACCTGTGCTGCTAGTTTGACCCTGTGAGACATATTCACCTACAAACCAGTCAGTTGGAATATGACACAAAATGAAGTATATAAACCTGCAAGATGTTTGACATCCCAATTTATTCAAGCCTTTAGGTGCTTGGGAGGCCGTGCAGTTGTGGTCTCTGGTATTTGTCCTGGTTTCAGACCATTGAAACAGCATTCGTGCTCTGAAGCGACCTGAAGCCAACACCCAGCACCCTCTGCTTTCTGCGAATATCATTCAGGTTGAGCTGAGTGCACAGGAAGTGTAGCATGAGCCAGTGACGGCATGATTCCCAAAGGAGGGTCCAGCAGCTGTAACCTAAAGAGCTGCCATCTTTGGAAGTGTAGAGTATCTCACAAACTGCCAGAGCGGTCGAAGGGGGACAAACAGCCGAGGGCTCTAGTTGGAGTTATTTTCAAACCAGCTACCAGCCGCCCTCCCCTCTGTGTTGCTGTCTTTTACTGTCCTTTTGTCAGTGTTTGCTGTTCGCTGCCTCCCTCCCTCTGTGATTGATCTCTCTTCCTCTAACTCTGTGGAATTCCATTGAGGAACTCTTGGGATTGTTGGAATTCCAGTCGGAGTGCATGTGTGGGTTAGCAGCTGGCACTGTGCGTCCCTCCCCATCATCCGGGCTCATTAGCCTCAGGCCCTCACACATCGAGACTTTCTGCATGCACTCTGCCTCTGTTTCTGCAGCACTTACTTCTCTGCAAACATTCCTCTCAGCATTATTTTTCCTTTTCATGCTAACAAACCGAATGCATCCATAACAAGGCTGATTGCATGCTCATGCCAGGTGTGGCAGAAACTGGGAGCATTGTGTCCCTCAGCTGTTCTCTTCTCACTGTCACTTTTCGGAAAAAAAAAAAAAAGGTAATTGTGCATGTTATATCTAATTACTCACCTTCCTTGTTCTCCCTGGTTGCATTGGGAACAAGGAGTGTCCCGGCACAGGCACTCATGTCCTGTGGCCTCCCTCTGGCATTTCACTGCATACTTGAGCTCATGTGCTACAAATCACTCGGAATGATATGTACTGCTGCTTTTAATTAACCCACACTGCCTACCACAGTGTGCAAGTTTGATACTCAGCTCAGCAAGAATAAAAGGAGTTGTGCATGTGAGTTATGCAACATCATCTGGAGAAAGTCTGAAATGTGATATTTTTAGAGTACTCACTTTCCTGGTCTTCTTTGAAATAACTTTATACATTTTATGGTCATAAATACTGTACTGAAGTGAAGCCTTGAGGTCTAAGCACTTTATTTTTTTCATTTTGTGCTATGTTATACTTAGACTCGTCTACCTTTCTAATTTAAATATTGTAGTTTGCACCGTTTTACACCAAAATCAACAAAATGACGGAATTATCACCATCAAATCTGAAAACAGGAAGAAAATAACGGAATGGATTTGAATATAAACATTTTTATTAAAAAAAAAAAAAGCTGGAGCATACACAGTGCTACAATTTGAAAGACCATGTTCAGACCCTGTATATGGGTCTGTCTTTGAGCTGAGGTAATAAATTTGAGGTATTTCCTCCTTTTTGATTCAAAGGCTTTGTGTTACTGTTTGTGCTCTGGCTTTTAAGTCTACAACTTTCCCTTAGCATTGATTTTTTTTTTTTTTGTACAAAGTTGATACATAAATTCAGCTTATTTCCAATGTTTTAGTTTTACATCATCCACCTGGCTGCAACCTCACTTTGCAGCATTTTGTGTGTTAACCTGGAATAAAATGTGCTATATGAGTAAAGTTTTGACAGCTTGTTTTCTAGGCTGACATTGTTTCTAATGTCTTCTGAAGGTCTGTGTGCTAAAGTTTTCTAGTGTGTATAAAAGGTCTGTGGTGTTACAAAGTCCACTCTGAAGGGAGTTGTTTTATAAAAAATACTGCTTGCCTAGTGACTCATTTTATCTCGTCCTCAAATATGAGCGGCTGCCTCGCAGTCCACCATTTTTATTTCTTGCTTCAGCTACTTCTGTTAACTCCAACTCAGATTTCTGTGAAGTGATTATACACTTAGATGCCGCCACGCATCTGAGGAAAACTGTCATTTTTGATGGCAATATCCTTAGAACAATATAAAAACCTCTAGTTTTAGCATGTAGCACAGTTAATGTATGTAATGTTACCATTAGCGTTGATTGTCTGCATGCATGCAGAAGCTGTGTGGAATATGTGGAAACTTTTAGACCTGATCTAAAACCAGTGAACCCTGACTGGGTGCGGGTTACTTTGAAGTGCAACCTAAACTAAACTAACTTTTTGTTAGCATGCCCTGGCAATAGACGTTTAAATCATTAACCATCATGACACAGGTAATTATGAAATAACACCGCTGCATGAAAACATTGTGCAATGTGTAATGTAGTAATTTCCAAGGTTATTATAGTTAACTAAAACTAAAGTAAAACTAGATGTGAAAAAACATTTTAGTTAACTAAAATAAAAATAAAAACTAGACTTTTGAAAAAAATCGAAACTAACTGAAACAATTTTGTGAACTTGGAAAACTAACTAAAATAAAATAAAAATATAGAGG
>VUQI01063470.1:0-14957 GCA_015106735.1 Paratilapia polleni | reverse complement strand
CGAGGAGTGGGCATCCCAGCAAATTCACCCCAAGGTCAGACCATGCAATGCTCAGAGAAATTACAAAAAACCCAAGAGCTACATCTCAGACTCTACAGGCCTCGGTTAGCATGTTAAATGTTAAAGTTCATGTCAGTACAATTAGAAAAAGACTGAACAAGTATGGCTTGTTTGGAAAGGTTTCCAGGAGAAAGCCTCTTCTCTCTCACAAGTACATGGCAGCACAGCTTAGGTTTGTAAAGCTGCATATTAACAAACCACAAGACTTCTGGAACAATGTTCTTTGGAGAGACGAGACCAAAGTGGAGATGTTTGGCCATAATGCACAGCCCCACGTTTGGTGAAAACCAAACAAACACAGCATATCAGCACAAACACCTCATATCAACTGTCAAGTACAGTGGTGGAGGGGTGATGATTTGGGCTTGTTTTGCAGCCACAGAGCCTGGGCACCTTGCAGTCATTGACTCGATCATGAACTCCTCTGTATACCAAAGTATTCTAGAGTCAAATCTGAGGCCATCTGTCCAACAGCAAAAGCTTGGCCTAATTTGGGTCATGCAGCAGGACAATGACCCCAAGCACAGCAGAAAATCTACAACAGAATGGCTGAAAAAGAAAAGAATCAAGGTGTTACAATGGCCCAGTCAAAGTCCAGACCTCAACCTGATTCTAATGCTGTGGCAGGACCTTAAGAGAGCTGTGCATAAACAAATGCCCACAAACCTCAGTGAACTGAAGCAACACAAAGTGGAGTGGACCAAAATTCCTCCACAATAACAAAGTAATCAGAAAATGATTACTTAAAGTTATTGCTAATAAAGGTGGTTCTACAAGCTATTGAATCATGGGGTGTACTTAATTTTTTACAGGAATGCACAGAGGCCTGTGAAAATTTTCTTTTTCACATGACTGCTTCCTCATGTTTGTAGTTATATCCTTGTGAATGACCTATGGGACTTCTTGCCTTTTTGCCAGAAATGTTCACTTTTCTGATTTATCACCTGGTACTGAGTTTTAGCTTTTTTGGATTAAAGATTTGGATTTTGGACTTTACCCCTGGGCTCCTGGACTACTGTGTCTTGCATTTGGGACCTCCCCTTCACTGAACCATTACAGGCAAGGTTCCCACTCAGCCCACATTATTGATTCTCTGCATTATTCTGTCCTCGCTACCTTCCCTCTTGTTCCCCTTTCATCCTCTAATTTGATCTCTCTCCCTCCCACAGAGTCGCTCTTCATTGAGATGCCGTCCCCTTCCCCACATCCATCAGAGCATCGCCTCCCTCTCCCACTCCTCTTATCTCATTACTCTCTCTAATTAGCCCCAAACGAGCCCGTAGGAACCAATAACACGCCTTTGCTCACACATATCAATGAGATTCTCACACACGCGCATGCACATCTGCAAAGCCATGTTTGATTTATGTGTGCGGGTCTGCATGTGTGACTCGCATTAGTATTTTCGATATTTGAACCTGCTGATATCGTCAGTAGTTTTGGCAGATCTTTCTTTGGTTCATTATGCAAGAGGGAAAGGGAGTGTGTGCGCATACTGACCACCTCCTGGTATATAGTTCTGCCTGGGACAGTGTGCTTCACCATCAACTGTTCCCAACCAAACACCCATTTCCTGTGTCCAACTGAGATACAAGCTGGCCACACACGCACACACACACACACACACACACACACACACACACATACAAACACAGTGTTCACACATGTAAACCCATTTGCAAACACACAAGCAAACAAACAAATGTGCAAGTCTATTCATGCGATTAACTCTGAGCCCCACCAAAAGTAATGAGATAATTTCCTGTTTTTAGACATTTCACCAAATGTCATGTTTTTCTTTGTTTGTGAATGCATTGTTCGGACATGTTATAATATAAAAACTGTACACTGACAGCCCAGCAGCGTTAAATGGAGCAGCGTGTTTAATTATGGCGAGAGAAAGTCGTGTCTGACTGAGATGGGAAGTAACCCAGGCACAGCTGCAAGTGCAGCTAAACAAACACTCATACATAAAAGATGAGTCCCCTCCCCACCCCACACCCCGGCATACACACAAACACACACTCTACTATATCTGTAAGTGTTTACCTGAGTTTATTGACTAATCTTCTTTTCGTACGATTTCATTTACCACCTCTCTGTGTACCCTGGAAGTGGACAAACAAGCTCCCCCCGTTCCACTTGTTATTTTAAACCTGTATGGATCTGTGCACCTGTGTGTTTATTTCCGTCTTTTCTGTCTCTCCTCTTCTCAGGTCCCACTCGGCCTTTAGGTGTTTTTCATCATCATCATCATCGCCACAGGGCTATCTGTGTATGAAATGGGTTATATGCAGTCTCCCCGCGCCTCAGCTTAGTCTGTTTGGCATTGTGTAATGAATTAACAGCAATGCCTATTATGAGTGTGTGTGCAAGCAGGTTACAGTGGATCAATAGTATCTGTGGAGTGAAAGGAAGCAAAATCTCTCATCTCTGTCCCCATCTCACTCAGCTGTATCTGTCTCTTTTATTATTGGTGCTCCCCTCACCCCCACCCCCAACCCCTCCTCCCTCTCTCTCTCTCTCTTAGTTTTCCCTCACCCAGAAGCAATGAGTGACTTGAAGGGCAGAGGGTGAAAATACAAATTAACCACAGAGAGCGAGTGAGTGACAGAGCCTGAGAGGAAAGGGAAACGGAGGGGTAGACCATGTAAAAGAGATGGGAGAAAAAGATTGTCTCCGATATTGATCTGGTAATCCTCGTTGTGCTCTCTGGCGATTCTAATCTTCCTCCTACACAAGATAAGGAGACGCAAGGAAAGGGCAAGAGAGAGAGAAAGAGAGAGAGAGAGAGAGAAACAGACTACATGGTACATGAAGGGAGGGAGTGGTGAAGTGAGGGTGAAAAACTTGGAGAGGAGGAGCAGTGCCATCCAGTGGTTCAGAGAAATGCTGCACTCAGGGTTTTATTATGTCATTATCACACACGTGATAATGTGTGCTCATCTGTGTTGGTTGGTTAACACTGAGAGGTGCCGATTCATAATGCCGTGATCCAAAAGCCAAGGATGTCAGCTCCTTTTGCTCTCAAGCTTTGGCACAGAAGAAGCTACAAGAATCTGTGAACATACGCAGACTTTGAGGGCTGCATTCTCTTTAGTGCAGACACAAATACACACTGTAACAATTTGTCCTACAAAACAAGGTAAAAATACTGCCAGATGTTGTTGCCAGTATTTAACTGTATTTTTGCAGTTTAGTTTTTTAATCACAATGAATGGACTTGCAAACTTGTTTGTTTCCTTGCGTGTTTGCACTTCACTTCATTTTCCTTATTTTCTTGAATGAGGTCCAAATCACAGCTTTTGTGGCAATTCCTGTGCCTCTTACATTTTCCACAGGAGTGCAGCTTAGTTAGCATTTGAACAACCACACTGCAGGCATCTACAACAAGCACAATACTTCTAAATTACAGATTTAAGTCTAAGCATTTACACTCACATCAGTGATTGCTCTTCCCATTGCAAACCTGTTCGTAATCCGAGTGAAAGCCTCCTCAGTTTGCTTCATCATTTTAAGGCTTTTTAAAATGTTCTTAATGTGTTAAATGATGGCAAGGAAACTGATATAACTGATTTCACACAGACGAGCTATGGGTGGACTCAAGCAAAAGAGGACTCAAGTCTAACTTAGAGCAAAAAGAAAAAACACAGTATTATACTGAAATGGGGTGTGCACATTGCCAGACACCCAGGTTATCACAGTTAAATAAAACTGAAATAAATTCTAAAACTAAATGTGGAAAAAAAAAAGAAACATTTTAGTTAACTGAAAAAAAATAAAATAAAAATTAGACTTTAGAAAATATCAAAAACTAACTGAAGTGATACTGTGTGCTTATCAAACTAACTTGAAAAAATATACAGGAAAAGTCTTCAGCATTAAGATGCATATGTTCACTAAGCTTGGGGCATCTGTGTGACTGTATGTTTCAGTTGCATTACTGTCACCAGTTTCACTGATTTACAGATGCAGCAGGAAGCTATTTTCAGCAAAAACCTCTGATAAACACCCTGTACACTGCCCAGCAGATAGACAAAGTTAGAGACTAGCTGGTGAACATATTGGAGTATACAGTAGGCAGATATTGAGATATTCCCATTAAAAGTTGACAGAGTTTAAAAACAGACATAAAATGAGAATTTATATTGATCTGCAGACTAGGAACACAACTCCAGATGAATCATAATGCTGCTCCATACCTACTGAATGTTTAATCAAGCAGCTGCTTGCAAAACAGTCCACCATTATATTTTTACAAGGTGATATGTTGTGTTTACAACATGTGACTCCAAGTGGCCAACAAAGCAAAGCAAAATGTTAAATCCTAACATAATGAGCAGCAGGTAATCAAAGCAAATGATCACGCATCAGATCATTTGCTTTGAGAATGAATTCCTGGACCTGAGTTTCAGCATTGCTTAGGTAAGGAGACTAAATGCAAGTTCCCGGTACCTCCAGGAGGTAATGTATGTGCTGTTGATCACAACAAATACTACGACAACAAATGGTAACCTGTCCTTTACTACTGCAGCAGCCTCAAGTGTATTTTCTTGTGCTGAAAGAGACACAACAAAGAGGGCTTGTTACAGAAACAAAGATGTAGGATTATACTCTATCGACATGAGAAAATCTTGTTAATTATGTTACCTGCAAAGCCAACGCAAATGCACATAGCAAGTAAAGCATTATCATAAGTAATTGGTGACAAAAGACAGGGTGTTTACTGTACTAGCTGTTAAATGTTATCATTTAACTGTTATATTTTCACCCCTCGAGGTCTAAGTCATCATTGGTGATAACCCCAGCTCCAGCTCTGAACCATAACCCTATGTTTTAGAGACAAGCAGGACTTTTTTGGAAAAAAAAATTAAATAGTTTTGATGTGTGTAAGTGAGAACGACTATTTTCTTTGTCTTCCTTATTGCTAAGACTTTGGAGGACTATTTAAAAAAAAAAAAAATTACATATTCTGACAGCATAGGGTTACGGTTCGGGTCCTTACCAGTGATGGTTTAGACCTCACAGGGTTAAACCTGACAAAGTGTTGCATTATCACCTAAAAATAAAGGTAAATTACTTGCTTGCTCACAACAGCTTACTTCAGTTGCCTACTAAACAGCATCAAGAAATACTATATGTGGTCTCACCTAAAATATCCCTCCCTCTAAACTACAGTGGTTACTCAAAGAACAACCAAGCACCACAGGCTCAAAAGGCCAGGTCATGGGAATCCCTCCAAATCTTCTGGAGCTAAAAACCAGAGGCTCTTTTTTAGCTGCGCTTTCAACCAACAATCTCAGTCTGGTAGAGCATTTAGGTGTACACATACTTTAACGATGCAGCACATACAGTATATGAACAGCCTGTACACCATAACACAAAAAAACTCATTTTCTTCCTGCCTTTCTATCTCTCCTTCTTCTCCTCCAGCTGCATTTGACAACCTCAAGAGCCATTTATTAACATGGATTATTTGTCGAAATGAACAAAACCTGGCAGAAAAACAGCAGCCTCTCTCCCCACCCCTCACCCCCACCCCTTTCTCGGAGCCAATACACCACCACAAGCCCCGCGGCATGACTGAGATAAAAGGAAAGAAAGACAGAGAGATATATGAGAACAGAGGAAGGAATCCACTTTTTCATTGACCTTTTCTTGGAACATCATTCACAAGGCCCTCGGTTTGATTTCCTCTCCGTGTTTGAGATTAGCCATCAATAACTGTGTCGTTAATGTCAGGCCACTACTGACTTGACTCCTCTGGTAGGCAGATCAGAAGGGAAAAAGAGAAGGCAGCTAACTGTCTAGTAACACAAGCACACAATCACCAAAATCACAAAGCTGGATCACAAATCCAGTCTCTGCACAGCACAGGACATCAGATGAAAATAAGCCACATCCAGAAAACACTAACACTGGTACAGTATAAGACAATATCGATCCCTTGATTCACTACACCAGGTGCTGTACATCCTACAAGTGATGTAACTATTTCAGTTCCTGGCAACACTGCAGTCGGTGTTGGTCAGAAAATTAGAAATGTTGCCAGGGAAACTGGACCGTAAAATCAGTCCCAAAATGTGACAGTATGAGACACTGTTACATTATATGCCCACCATTTTTTATTATGGTATGATCAGTTATTACATTTACATATTTAAAAACATGCTTCACACTTATCATGTTATGTGGAATTCCTGCTGCAGTATGTTTAAGCACATTACTCACAGTTATTGTATTATGTAAAACATAATGTTGTATGATATATTACTTATATAACAGAAAATAGATATGGTTTAGATCATCAGCTTGTTTTCTTAAATTCTTTACAAATATTTCACTATGTAATGGTGAGTTGTTGAAAATTACAGGTTTATGTATGTTTATAACTTAATGGACATTTGGTTTTTTAAATGATTTTTAATACAAGCTGTTGTTAGTGTTGTTGTTTTTTTTATTTTATGAGCAGTTGATTTTTTTACTTTATTATTTTACACCAAAAAAGCTTTTACTACATTATTTGTAGTTACAATGCAACCACATTATTTGAAATAAAAGTATAACGAAACAATTGCACATATTGTTATGACATTTAATAACTAATAATTCTTTGATATAATTCTTTCTCTAATAATTCTTTACTGCAGTATTCTTAAATTTTGCTCCTATTGCAATATTATGTCCATTTTCACAATATAATTGCTTTTACAAGTACAAACCATTTTACGCTCCCACAGTGCGACACTGCTGCCTAGCCCTGGCCTACCTGCAAACAGAGACGCAGACCAGGTACATCATGCTAGCACACGTGTTGAATAGGAAGGCAGAGGCGCCAAAGTTGCAGCTGAGCAGGGGGATGGTGACAGAGCTGTTGGCATAGCTGGTAACATAAGGAAACAGACACAAAGCAGGAAATCAGCGGCTGCCAAGTCCTTCAGGTAGATCCTAATCCTCCTGGAAGCCTGCTGATGAGCTTGGCAGAAGTGAAACTTCAAGCCAGCGAGGAGAAAACCTGGAGAGAAAACAGGGTGAGGGAGGAGATTTACAATAGCAAGAAAAAGTTTTAACTGTTTGGAACTGATTAATTACTCATAAAATTCTGCAAAGGAAACTAAAGTCAGCCCGTGTATCAGTGATCTTTTTCTTTTAGTCAATATACAATGCTAATGAGCAAAGTTCTGCTGAGTCCCCTCTGCTGACAAAACATATATTTTGTCTCATAAACAACAGTCAACAACATACACACTCCTACACATGGGAAAGTGACTCACTGTAATCACCACAAAGACCATGGCCTCAGATCACAGTCCAACCAAACACAGAGGCAGGAGCATGTGAAACAACTGCAGTGTACAGTATGTGTGCTCACTGTCACACAGTATGTGTCACACTGTGTGACACTGAATAAACAAAGTGGATGTAGTAATGTCACGTCCATATCAACCATTGGTTTGTGGTCTACCATTCTGAAATCTTGAGTTTGACAATTTAAGCCAGAGGTGACCATATTTGGATGAGTCAGTGGAGCTGTAGAGGAGTGAGCGGTGGAGCCCACTAATACCAGAAGACAGCATGCAAGCTCATGGTCTAGTGACCAACCAATCACAATGCAACCACAACCTCAAACACTGGTTTTATTTATTTTACTCTGAAAGGGACCATTAATTAACAAAATTGTTACAATTCAAGAAGACTTCGATCATAAAGATCGTTAGAGATCATGAAGTCATTAGGGAAATGCTTGGGTAACAATGAAGTAAGAGTATGGTAATTTTTTCTCATAGACTTCTTTAAAATCAGCCTGTGGAGTTTCCCCCTGGTGGTCTTTACAAAGAAATCAAATATTTTAATTAAATAAAAGTACATATCTGTAAGTCTGATGTCACTTGAAAGTAAAACTGACACAAAATGACACAAAAGTGGTGGAACAATTTTCATCAAAGCCAGTCTGATTTTGTTGGAAATTGTATAACTTGTATATTTGTACATTTAGTAAAAACCTTAACTTTAAATTTCACAGAGGTGAAAATTTGCTTTGCTTTGAATGCAGTCAGTCATCAGTTTGCCCTGTAGAAAACTAGCATTGCAACATATTTCTCTGCCTTTGCCTGGACAGTGAAGGTGTGTCATTACATGGCTTTACAACCAGAGTTTGCTGCTAGATGCTTAGAATTCCATTTGGAAATTGTCTAATTTTTCACTTACAAATAACCCTCTACCTCTGTTTGTAACTGTGATTGTTCAAAGATTTCAGGCAAGGTTGGGTGGATGCTTCTTTGAGTTTTTCTCTTTTTTTTTTTTATTATTGTTTTGTTTTCAAATTACGCTATTAAATGAGTTATTTCCTTAATTGAGTAACCGAGGAATACTCTCTGTGCATCTTTAGAGCACGAGTCAAAATTCAATAAGTGCTACCACTTGTCATCAAAATGTTTACCTGCCTACAGTTTCACAGGGTCTAAATTTGAAACCTTCTCCCCAGTACCAGGAATATAGTTCAGAATATGTTTTTGTTTTGTCTCATTTTGATGAAAAAAAAACCCAGAATGAAATCAGACTTGAAGATATGTACATAGTTATAATAGGCTAGTAGACTTTATCACACTGTGGGTGTCTACAAACAAAAGCCAATGTCACATGACTCCACAGACACAGCTTGCTTGGACTGTTTAAAACTGTCACGTTTCCCTCTGAGGTCTTTTACACAGACTGACCTCAACAGGAAACCTTCTTCCCCGTTATGATGATGCAGGTAAGACCAATGCAAACTGCACGATTTTCACTGACATAAAACAGTTAAAATTTGAAATAATATGATGTATTTGTAACAGCAAGCTATTTGTCTCCATAGTATATTATTTATTGACATAATTTTACAGTTTAATTGATTTGTGTGAAAATTGTACAAAAAAAGAATAGAATGGTTGTCATCTAATTATACTGTAATGTGTTTATCATGTGCTGATTATACTTACGATTACATTAAAAAAAGCAAATGTTTGTGGTGGTTTAGAAGCTGTAATGTTTATCAGAGCAGCTGTATATGTTCAATTTAAACCTAGACTCCTGAAAGCAAAAAAAAATAATATATTTTTTTCTGTTTTGTTGTAATCCGCTAAATGAGCTCAGTTTCAGTTTCTTAACACAGAATTAAAGACTTTGTTTTTTTTATGTGGGTTTGTAGCCTAAATAGATCAACAAAAATGTCAATGTACTTCATCTCAACACATAACCTAAATATGCCACCAGTAATCTCTGTCTATCGTTGACTTAATCGCATTATTTGATATTTTTAGTTACATATTAGCAGGCACTCCCAGTTCCACTGAGCACATATCATCTGTTTGCAGACATCTGACCTCTGAACTCACTGTAAACAAACAACACGAGTGAATATCAGTCCATTTCTGTGACTCATAGACAGAACACATGTGGTTGAATAGAAATGGATTTGATTTGCTTGAGCCTGTTTAACACCCTGTTCTCCAGAGAAGCAAGACAAATAATTACAATACTTAGTTAAGTCAAATATCCAGTGACGTGTGTTCAGGCTCATCCTGCAGGAAAAGCCCAAATGTTGCAACTGTTCCATCCACCTGCTGATGTAAATATGTAATTTTATTTTATTTTTTTTAATTTTTTTTTTCTTACGTAAAGTCCGGATTTTAAAAAAAAAAGAAAAATCCAAGAAATGATGCAAAATACTTCAGGTTAAAAAAAAAAAGTATTGGGAGTAATGGAGTCAGGTTGGTGTATTGGCATCCCAAGTTTTTGTGGGCAGATTGAGTATAACACAATAACACATTTCTTCCAATCATTCAGTGTGATACATATTCACAGAGATACTGACAGCTGGATACTAGTGCCATCAGAGACAGTATAAATTGAAAAAATAAGATCAAATGTCTACTAAATTTCTTCATATAGTTGTATTGTTTTTAAAATCCCAGCAAAATATGTGCATGACGAATGCCACTGAAGTGAATAGAGAAAAGGTTAAATTACTGTTTAAGTAACTAATTTGTATGCTGTACTGTATCCTAGATGCATGTACACATATAAGAATTGCCATTTTTTTTTTGCAATTAACACAAAGATTCTTTCTTATAAATAAGACAAAAACAAAACTAAACAAAAAAAATTCTTAAATGTATCTTTCAAGAGTGCAGGAAACCACTGTAGATGATACTGGAGGTGCTATAATCTCTTTCTTCTCACCCAGGAGACATTCCTTGTAGCACTGCTTGCTCTTGTGGCCTCAGTTCACTCCAACTCTCAGATTTACCTTCCCATCGACTGTGATGACATCTATCATCATGACAACACAAGCTCCAGTGGGGTGTACAGAATCTACCCAGGAGGTCCCACTACACCTCTGCATGTCTACTGTGACATGGACACTGATGGAGGGAGATGGACTGTCAGTATCAAATCTTCTCATCATATTTTATAATAAATGTCATGGTTTGGGGCTGCTATTCTGCAGAATGAAACATGATAGACAAGAAGCTACAGTGCTTAAAATTTCTGCCTACCATACAGTTTGTGGTGCATAGCACCCCTGTGGAGCCCACTAATTACTGTTCTATATTTCTAATTTGTTTTTACCTTTGAAAAAAGCCAGCCACCAGTTTCCCTAGCCTGAAGCATCAGCTAATCAAATCCCAGCTCACATTTAGCTTTGTTTAGCTCTTTAAAAAAAAGAAAAAAAAATTCTTGTTCCACAGTGGGTGTAATAAGGGTCCTGCCATAGTGAGGTAGGCTTTCTGATAGCTGCAGTTTTTCTGTTTGTCAGCAGGATTATGCACAAAATATCAAGCTGAATTTCATGAAACTTGCTGTGGTGGAGCCTGGGCAAAAGTAGAACTAATTAAAAGCTAATTAAATTTCTGTAGGACCATAGATCACTATCTTTAAAATTGTGAAACAGGGTGTTGGCATTGGTGGATGATGCAGATGTGGCCAAGTGATAATCATCAAATTAGTACCTGATTAAATGAAAGATTTACTGAAAGTTTGGAAGATTTGTGAAGTAATCCATGATCTTGTTAGATAAATATACAGTACTGCATGTGAGTAAACTTCACCTCTCATTTTATTCTTATTCTCCCTCTCAGGTATTTCAGAGGAGGATCGATGGGACTGAAAGCTTCTTCAGGCCCTGGAAGCATTATAAGACTGGCTTTGGGAATGTGGCTGGAGAATATTGGCTGGGTGAGTGCAGTAGCGGGAAATACATTAAAGGCATGGCATCTGGGCTACTTTTAATTTAAATTTGGTGTGGTGAGATGAAATGATGGAGCCTGGGGAAAAAAAAAACACTGTTAGATACAGGGTGTTAGTGCAGGATGTGAATGAAACAGAGCTCTGTGTGTGTGTCTTTTCAGGTCTGGAAAACATCTTCCTGTTGACTATGAGGAAGGAGAATGAGCTGCGGGTCGACATGGAGGACTGGGAGGGAGGACGGGCCTTCGCTCAGTACTCCTCCTTCTCAATTGAGTCTGAGAATGTTGGGTATCAACTTCACCTGGGCAGCTTTACAGGCGGTGCAGCAGGTGAGAGTTATGTCGGGCAAAAGAGACAGGGGTTTGGCTAATAAAAATGGATTATTTTTAACTTGGCCAAAAAAGGAAAATACAATAATGAGATAACATATTGATTTTTTTAAAATTTTTTTTAAGTGGAAAAATCTTTTTTTGCAGAGTAATAGGTTCAATTTTTTAAACATTATGTCAGCGTGGCCTATTTATTTGGAGAACCTTTTCTATCCTAATGGTTTGTAAAGTGCAGTATTTGGTATGTAAAGAGAGTCATCAGCAAATAAAGGAGCTGTTCAAAAATTAGTGAAGGGGGTTTGGCATTAATGAAAACAGGAAACATTACAAAATGGTGAAATTACGGCGACTCTCTTCCTTTGAAAGAAAAGCTGCCAAAGAGACAATTATTAATGTGACAAACTGAAACAGGAACTGCTGAAAATAAAGCCTAAGAAAATGACTACACTCTTTTCCTTTACATATTACCTCTGTGTGAATTAACTACTCCTGTCAAACACAAAAAGTCAAATAAAACAATGCAACCCAGTATGGACAAACGTTTTTATAAAGACCATAGCCTGCTTGCACATTAAAGCCAGACTACCATCGCATCTAATAATTTTCACACAATGCCAAAAGGTGTTAAAATTTCTTTAAAAAATCTGCTTTTATCCTTTTTAAAGCACTACGTGCACTTATAAAACTGACAGACTTCAGACACTGGTGAACTGCTGGCATTTCTTAGTTTAATCTGTGTTCACACTTTTTCTTCTGTTGTCTTCGTCTAGGCGAAAGTTTGACTAATCACAACTCCATGAAGTTCACCACCTATGACAAAGACCAGGATCTCTGGGATAAAAACTGCGCTCAGTATTATTTAGGTGGATTCTGGTACAACCAGTGCCACATGACTAACCCAAACGGCATGTACGCACCTCATGGTGCCATTGCATATGAAAATGTCCATGTGATTTGGCATGCATGGAAGGGCTGGAACTACTCCCTCAAGACTATTGCCATGAAGATTAGATCAAGCACTAAGTGTTCATGCACACATTAACCTGATTTGCTGGAGATTAACACGATTATGATAATACCTCACCCTCCATCACAGGAGGACAGTTGGGATGTGTGGGGACACCATCTCTAACACTTGTGTTTTTCCTGCTGAATTTCATTAACAAGCAATATAGAAATGAATACAACATACTTACAGATATTTTCTTTTTCTAATTAAGTTATTGTTTCAAAAATACAACCAGTAATAGTATTTTAGGTGTGTATGCATGTACTCTTTTTATTTCATATTAACTGTTATTTCTTGTTAATGTCATTCTTATTCATTAGAGCCCAACCGATATGCCAGCTGATATTAGCTATTTGTTGATACATCAGTATAGGCATTTATAACAGCTGATAAATGAAAGTTTAAAAAGTAAACAAGAGAAGGGAGAAACATCCTTCAACCATGTTATGAGTGTTGATGTTGCATAGTTTGTCCACCAGAGGGCGCTCTGCAAGGCCACAAACACAACAGCCAGCTGATCCAAGCAGAGTTGGACAGAGTGTAAACCAGTAATCCACGACTTGTGACAATAAAATAAGATTATTTTTAAACTGCATTGTCATATTATTTTTGTAAGGACTCATAAATAACTACACGTAACAAATGTTAGGGAAATCTGTCTATGTTTCGTGTGTCTGAAAGAAAAAAATATTGGCTGATATATCAGATTTTTAAATTACCAAATATCAGTATCGGTATCGGCCTTAAAAATCCTGTATTGGTCAGGCTCTATCATTCATCCTCTTTTAATGTTGTATTTTGAAAGGTACTGGTCTTATGCTTTTGATAACTTGCAGTTAGTAGTAAGAGGAGATGGAAGAAGAGGAGGAGCCATACAGCTCTTATTGGAAACTGGAAAGGGTATTTTTCATTGTGCTATCTCACTAATAAATATAATTAATTATTTTAATTATCTCCATTGTTGTTTTCTAGAATTTTTCAAAGAGTCTACATCCATGCTGGGGGCTTTCTGAGACTGAGCTCAGAGGCAGAAGAGCTTTGAGATTAAAGCTAATTTCAGCATGCTGACATGTTCCCAATGACAATGATAACATGTTCTTTTTTTTGGCAGATAAACTACATTCACTATTTTAGTTTAGTGTGTTAGCAACGTTAGTAACGTTTTCTAACTAACACAAAAAATAAAGTACAGTACTGTGCAAAAGTCTTGAGCCACCCCTCATTTCTTTATATTTTGCTTCCAAAGAGTCAGACTTTCTTGTAATTTTTTAAAGTGCTCTTGAGCAATAGTTCTCCAGGTTTTCTGAAGGTCTTTCAAAGTTTTTCTTTGGACATTGGCTGCTTTTTCACTCCTTTTCAGTCCATTCCAGGAATGTTTATTTGGTTTGTTTGTTAAGCACTGAACAGTGATCATTCAAGCATAAAAAACATATCTAACTCAAGGGATGAGCCAGTGTTGTGTCTACACATAACAGACAATTTAGCAAATTTAGCAAACCAATTTTAAATTGGATCTTTAGGCACTTTGTTACTAGCAGCCTGTCACAAAAACATATCATTTGTTCCTGTTGCTTTAGTTGAATCTATGAAAAATAGCAAAGATAATACAGTTTTGATTACAGCGATTCCCAAGGAGCTATTAGCTGAAAATTTGGCATATCTCAGCATGGTGTGCCACGTGTCCTTAAAAATCTGAGGAAACTGGACAAGTGGAGGACAAAAGAAGAAGTGTCAGGTCTAAAAATGATCTACATCTACATGTATCTGAAAGTCATGTCCTTAAGAAATAAGAAAAAATCCAGCAAAGACCTGACACAGGACCTAGAGATGCATCTGGTCTTTCAGTTGATCCATCTACTGTTCACCAAAGACTCATCAGAAATGGTCTCAGTGGAAGGGTGGCTGTCAAGAAGCCATTCTTAAGGAAGGGAAAGAGGGAGAAAAGGCTGAGGTATGTCAGATTACACAAGAACTGGACTGAAAATCAGTGGCAACAGGTCTTATGGAGTGATGAACCCAAATTTGAATATTTTAGTTCAAATTGTCATCAGTATGTACAGAGGAGATCAGGAGAGAGGTACAACAGTGAGTGTCTACAGCCATCTGTAAAACATGGTGGAGGCTCTGTCATGGTTTGGGGCTGCATTTCAGCCAGTGGTGTTGGAGATCTTGTTAAAATTGATGGAATTATGAACACAGAAAAGTACCATCAGATTCTGATCCACCATGCAATGCCTTCTGGAAAGGGTCTGATTGGTAACAGCTTCATTTTTCAGCATGACAGCCAAAATGTAAAAAAAAAAAAAAAAAAAAAAGAGGGACAAAAAATT
>VUQI01063469.1:0-11079 GCA_015106735.1 Paratilapia polleni | reverse complement strand
TGCCCCTCCCTGAGCCTGGTTCTGCCGGAGGTTTCTTCCTGTTAAAAGGGAGTTTTTCCTTCCCACTGTTGCCAAGTGCTTGCTCATAGGGGGTCGTCTGATTGTTGGGGTTTCCTGTCTTTTCTGTCTAATATTGTAGGGTCTTTACCCTAAAATATAAAGCGCCTTGAGGCGACTGTTGTTGTGATTTGGCGCTGTACAAATAAAATTGAATTGAAATTGAATTGAATTGAATAATTTTAAAACATCAGCCACAGATTTCAAGGTTCCCATCTCACTGTACCCTTAGCACTGCTTGGTTGTCATTCCTCCCCTGGCTTTCTTCACACAAACGTCCTACCATCAGATCCATTCTAAATCTGGGCTGATCTGAAAATAGCACAAGTCTCCAAAAGCTGCTGTCTTTTTGTGGATGTTCTGTTTCTGCCATTTCACTCTCTCTACCTATACTTGTTGATCCTATTACTATAGTAGTGTGAAGTAAGTTGTATCCAGTAATTCTCAGGCTATGAAGCAATCCTTGCTGTTTTTTTTATTTATATATATAGATTTACTCACCATTATGTGGTTCCAGCTGCTGCTGCTGATGATGATCTTTTAGTCTGCCTGTGTGCCTTCCGTTATCTGTCACAAGTCCTCCATTTTTTAGCTTTTTGACCGTGGCAGATAAAGCTTTGAGGTTTTGCTGTTTTGATCCAACAAAAAGACTGGCCGACTTTGTACAAACAACAATGCTTGACCTCTTCTTTGGCCATTTTTTCCAGCTGCTTTTAAATAACCAGTTCCAAGGTAGCTTATTAAAGTAAATTTATTTTGAAGTTCAAACAGGTGCAAAACAGAGTAACCACAGCTGCTTTTCATCAGAATCACAAATTAAGGGAAATCTTTACTAGGTAGTCAGAATGTGTCCACAAAATATTTTTTTTTGTCATTTAGGTTAATAGAAAAATGTGCTTGAAGTTGAACTAAATGTGTCTTTTCTGCGAATCAAACGTCATTTTATCTAATGTTTTTTTTATTAATAGCACTCACAAAGCTGATAGTTTGACTAGCCAAGTATTTTTTGAGGCCACTGTTTAAACCAAAAGCTAACAGCTAACTGTAGCACTGAAAAATAGAATGTTAAATTTGGCAAAAAAAAATTTAAATATTAGCACCTTGCGGGCTGAGAAGCCTGTTTTTGCCCACTTTTTGTTGTTTAGCTTTGTGTCTTACAGGAATGTAGAAATGTTGTCACTCATGAACTGAAGAGAATGCCGTCAGGCCTTTCTCACATGTAGCACACAATGAGAGGCTGTTCTCGTGAGATGAATTTCACTAGTGTAACTACTTTGCTTGGTTTATGCAAGAGATGGCACCTGGAAAAAGTGTGCATGAGGCAGGACATGTGACACACACTGCTCACAGTGAATTTTCCAAATACCTTCTCTGTTCTCCCTTGGGTTCGGACATCAGACAGACTTTGTACTTGGTAGCTGGCAGGGTAATGTCAGTTTGTCGTTAGCAAACATTTCGACATTCAATAACCATCAACTGTCTTTGCTTGAAGTCTAGTCTTGGTTGGAAAAACAGTTCCAAAGTGACAGTTGTACTGTTGTCAGACACATAACCTCTCCCGTCTGCTAGCTATCCTTCTCAAATGTTTCCTGTACATCCTTCTTGGATTCTAAGGGATGGGAAGTATATTTACCAGACATTTTGTATATTATCCTGTAATCAGAAGAAAATGAAACGAGAAAAACATTGCTTGTGGAAAGTGTTACAAACTCAGGAAAAAGCCTAATCTGCCACAAAGGAGACTTAAACTCTTGCTCTGGAGACTCTTCCTACTCAGCCAACCTGTCACATACGGAGGCAGTGGTTGTGTTAGACCAGACAATTAGGTTTACCACACAATATACAATGACTTACACATAGGGGTATGTAAACGGCACAAACCTGTTTATACTGGGGAGGGAAAAAAATAAAGCTTGGTGGTCTGTGCACTTGGAGTGCACATTGTGTGACTGTCTGATCACAACCATTTCATGACCAAATAAGTTAACAATCAAATGTCATTATACAAAGCGTGTATTTTCTTTCTTCACTGTAATGATCTAGTTGGTATTTCTTGCTTTGTAAGAGACGCTCTGACTGGACCACTATACTCCTTGGAAACAATGTCAGTGTTTGTCTGTTTATGGAACACTTTTTGCCATCTTACTGTGACAGCATTTGATTGGGGAAATGTGTTTCAGCCATGTTTGCTGGGATACAGCTCCACCTGGTATTATCTGTAAAGGTTTAGGGCTGCAGTGCAGGTGTGAAAACTCCTTGTGACCTCACTATTGGGTTCTAGCCATCACCCATCAGACTTTCAACCCCAAGACTTCAGCCAAAAACTTCAGCTTGGTATTAAGCTATTTTCCAAGTTTCTTCGAACATTTTGAAGCTTCTGCTGCCGTCCACTGGGAAGAAGCAAGCTACAAGCTTTTCAGCAGCCTTTCAAGCTAGCAGGAGGTTGGTGTCTGATGCTAAAAAAGGTTTGAGATGAAGCACTCTTTCAACAAAGTAAAAATATATGCACTAGTCTAGTTTGGAATAGGTTGCGTTATGTGTGGCCATGGCTAATGCGAAATGAGACGTTAATGAGACATGAAAAGACTAATAGTGATGGTCATAGGTAAATGTGACCTTAGTCCCTATCCAGCTCATGAAATTAGCTTCAGGAGTTACATCAGAGAAAAATGCTGAGTAAGAAAAGTCGGCTGTATGGGGCAGGTGGGAGAGAAAAGGGCCACTGAGATAAAATGATATGAAATAAGTGACTTAGCTGAATTGTATAGGAAGTGACTGGAGCTCCATGCTCACTGATGACTATGTCTTTGACCATGGAGGCTCTTAGATATAAATATTCCTCTGAGATGTTGACATAGATTTTCATCAGGTCATGGTCCATTTCAGTTATTTGCTATGCTGGGCTCAGTGAAGCATGTGCTCTGTGTGAGCATTGCAAACAGCTAACATGCCATGGCTTTAGCTAAAGCAATTAACCTTGATGCTCTCTTGTGACCTGTGACCCAGCATGTAATGAGATGTGCACGCTTGGTTTCATAATATCCAGTAGACCCCTGGAACTAATGCTGCCTATCTAAGACATATTTTTAAGTCCCCTATAACTGCAGCATAAGCTTTGAGAAGGCACGCAGATTCAGTTTTTCCCTGTTTAGACAACCATGATGAACTCCCAGCCAGCTCCCTGAGTACGTATGCACTCAGTCAGTGGAAGTGACAGACGGCAGGGAGTGACACATTGCTATGAAAATCCTATTAAATAACATAAAAACAGCAAGTTCAAACCAGATCAGCAGCCTGCGGGTGGTGTGGCAGGACGGCGGCACTCATCACTGTCTGTGAGCCGAGGCGTCTCGACAAGGTGCACCTTTCGCTGACACAGGACTGAGGCAAACATGACAGAGCCACATCTCCCCCTGTTGAGGGAAAAGTATACTGCTTGTCAAAACTCTGCATGTGATGCCGCACATGGCTGATGCAGGTGAAGCTGGATGACTGTTGTTTGGTTCACAGAAATGACCCACTGAGAAGTCATACACTTACTGGCAACTTAATTAGGTGAATGCAATCAAATGCAATATAGCCATAAAATCTATTTTTATGAAGCTTCTACATTTTCAGTAATCAGATAATTCTTTGTTTATTAGTCAGGTTATAGTAGATGGGGTGATAATGTACCAGACTGCAATACAGGTAAAAATATTCCTGATATTTTGTCTCCCTCTCATGTTCATTGGGTTAAAAATAGATCTCATGGCAATGCATTTGCATGTTTAAAAAAGGGGTTTGCATAAGGATAATTACAATAATGTGGTAACGTTATTGTCAAAATGACCCATGTATCGTCTCCTATGGATTGCCTGATTAAACTTAAAACCCAGTGATGGGATATTGGGTTATGAAAGGCAACAATATTCTATGGTGAGTTATTTAATCTTTAATGGAGCCAAACTGAATTCCATAATTTTAAATTGACATTTTAAAGAAGACAAACAGAGGAAGATGGAAAGCTATCGGTATCATGACGTACTTAGTCTGCTACTATGCAAAGCACCATTGCAGACAATTCAGAATGAGGGTTCCTGGCAGAAAGCTGTTGTTGAAATATCTTGGCATATCTTGCCTTTCTAAGGCAATTCGATACCTATTTAGGGTCACTTTCCAATGTGAGAAACACTGAAAGCCTCAAAGTCCATGTTTGAGGGCAGGTGGGGTGCTGGTTTTTACAGTCACATGACCTTCAAACAGAAGACAGGAGATTGAAGCCCGTCTGGAACCACTTTTGACTTTTGTTTTTGGTTCTACCTTTCCTTTCACCATTTGGTTAGGGTTGCCCATTAAATTAGGAATTAGTTTTAGGCACTAAAACAACTTGGTTATGTCTGGGGGAAAATCATTCTTTGAGTTAAAATACAGCACTTTGCAGCAAGCATCTCCAACATTTCTTTGGCTTATTGAATGCTCTTGCCTGCTGTCTCATTGTGTCTATTTCAGACATTGAGGGACTCTTTGAATTCTCATGGATTTCCCTCAAATTAAAAAATTACACTAAAGGACTGCCTAGTGTGTGGCAATGTGAAGCCAACCGAGTGTCATGATGTGACAAGTTGGGAAGTGGGATTTGGCCTGTCAGCTTTGGCACAAGAAATAACTCATTCAACCTGTGCAAGTAGGGTCTGGTCAGCTGAAAAAGAGCAACTTTGCCTCCTGACTGTAAAATCTAAATTAAGACAATGCAAGAATAATGCACAGTGGAATTATACAAAAATAAAAATGTAAACAGTGACATAAACAATCAATTTTTGTGGCTGCTATTAAATGGTAAATGTGGATTCTGCAACAGATCCCCCTCACTACTAGAAATTAGAGACGATGTTCTACAATGATCTAGAGCTCATTCACAAACCCAGATAAGACTGTCTGCACCTCTGAGGAGGATTTTAATGAAACATTGTCTGTTTGCATCGTTTACATCACCAGATGGTAAACAAATGCAGGCTGAATAAAGGGGTTCAAATGAAAGAGGTGTGTGTGTGTGCTTGTTTAGAAATATTTGTGAGGACAAAAATTTGCATGAAACTATAGTTGTGAGGACCAACCATGATTTGTGAGGACAAAACGCTGGTCAACACAAATTTGAAGGCATGTTTGAGCGTTTTTGAGGCTCAAAACGTGGTTTTAGGGTTAGGGTTACAATTAGGTTGTGGTTAGGTTTAGGGTTAGGGTTAGGGTTAGGCATTCATTTCTGATCGTTATAGGCATTCATTTCTGATCGTTAGGGTTAGGGTAAGGGGCTACGGAAAGCATTATGTCAATGGAGTTCCCCACTAAGATGTCAAAATGAGTGTGTGTGTGTGTCTGTGTGTGTGTGTCTGTGTGTGTGTGCTGGAACAGTGACAGGAATTAATGGTAGAAGCCTCAGAGAATTCTAAGTTCATCAGCTGGTGTTCTGTGCAGTCCAATAATCTACTGAGTAAGTCTGTTGAACTCCACATTTAACTCGCTGAGTTTCATTTGAAGAAGACCATTAAGATAAGCCTGCTCCAAGCCTCAGTACTGTATGCTAATGTTCTTGGGTGGAGGTCAAAACCTAAGAGAGACAAAGTGAAGTCTGCATAATGCACACATGCATGTGATTACACACAAACTGAGTGTTGCAAATCTGTGCCATAACGCGCTGCATGCATGTGCTGCACACACATACTTCTGCTCAAGTGCACGTTTATGTAAATCTGCCTGTGGTGACACAATAGCAGCGCTCCTTTTTATTCTCGGCCAATTGTAAATTCTCCTGCAAGCTATATTTTATTGTCAGCTCCTATTTGTGCTAAGGCCAGGGGACAAATATGCCCTTTGCAGTCAAAACAAAAGATCCTTCAGAGCCAAAAGAAAACATGTAGAGAAAACCTTTGCTATGAATTAAGGAGTGATCAGCAGAATGCAAATGCTCGGCTGATACAGTGTGCTTAGGCTGCATTTCCATATCAAACAATGTGATCAATTTTTTACCCTTGTCTGAATGCTAAATTTGTTGTGTGCGTATCTGCAATAGTTTAATCTGATGAAAATTCTAATGGAGCTCAGTGGATGCAAATAATTTATCAAACAAGTGCATGGTTCACTGTTTGTTCATCAGAGTGACTGTGCGTGTGTTTTCCTGAATGAGTCTACAAAGCCTTTTCTATAAATCTTTCATCTGCAGGACCTATTGTGTCAGTGATCTGTAGAAGAAAACACATGTAAAAATGTGTAAACAAACTCCAGAGACTGAATGTGCATGCGTGCATGCGCAGTATTGACTCCTGCCTTTCAACATAACAAGGTTAGGAGCAAAGACGCCACTCCCTCCTCTTCAGCAGCAGCGAGCCGTGCTACCCCGCTGGGACTCCCCCTCTTTAATCAAATCAAGCATTTCCAATAGCAATTAATATTAGAGCATGCAAATTGCCCAGGAGAACAAAATGATGTTCCCTCGATGGACTCCCAAGCTTCAGCTCTATCTGTCCTCCCTGTGCCCCCTGTCCTCGGGGGACAGTGGAAGTGGAAGGCTGCCTTGTTAGCTGTGGCCTTTCTCTGTAACTTTGCTTTCACCATAAATAGAAACTGCATGGTCCCTGCTGTCTATGCTGCCCTTCATTGCTAAAATGGCTGCTAAAATCTTCACGTGACTCAGGCAACAGGATTTCTGAATTGTGGCTGGGGTTTTTTTTGTTTTTTTGGCATGTTCTTTATCTGAACTTAAACATTAACAGTCCCGTGAGACTTTGGGCTTGCTTAAATTAAAAAATTACAAAGGCAAAACTGTGCAGGAAAGTGTAAGCAAGTAAAATTCAACTCAGTTTGACATAGTTTAAAGTTATTCTAGGTTAAATGCACCATTTGGTTACAAGTAAGGATTTTGTTTGAATAAACCAAAAATCTTTTTTCTTCCAGATCATCAAAACTGTAAATTGGACAATAAACAACAAAACATTAATAGAATTTAAAACTGTTCTAAAAAAAATAAATAAAAAAGTTGTATCAGGTGGCCTCTCTCATTGAATGTATCACGCTGAGAAGTATTCTGACAAGACAGCGTGCTGTGTTTTAATAACAGAGTCAGGATGGCTCCGGTAAGGGACCTCTGGGGTGGAAAACATTAAGTGGGCAAAACTTGATAAACCCTCTCACACTTCCCACAATGCAACAGTTCATTTTCATTAGACCCTCCTGAGGCTGGATGGCCAACTGGTCAAAGGAGATGACTACAAGGCTAACTGAATGTCTGCTGGGTTCTGCTATTTTAATTGAAATTGTAATAACACATTATGGCAACATCAGGGGTTTTAGATGTCTGACTTAATGACCTGATCTTGAGGACCTTGTTTGATGAAACCCCCCTTGCCAAATGGAGCTTTAAGACCTGTGTTATTTCAGTTTTATGTGTATATGAAAGAGCTGATGAAGGCACAGCAGCTCATTTTTACCTTTTGCAGGTTAAACCCCGTCTGGTAAAAGCCTCCGATTTCCTGCCAGGCTGTGCTGCAGGTTTTCTTAAACCAAAGAACCAAAGCTCCCTGAGAGCCTCGGAAGATGTTATACATTAAGTTCAGTAGTATTTCCAGTGACAAGTCAGTTGACTTTTATGAGTAAAATTGGTGGAGTTCGGTTAAAAGTTAAGTATAACATCTTGACATGCACCAAGTCTCAGGCCTCTCATTTTAGGTTCATATTTTCAGAAACAGATTTTTTTCCCTTCAACTAAAGTCTTCCCTCTTCTTCTTTCATAAGCTTTTCAATTTGGGTATACCAAAGAGGCAGAAATTCCATAAATAGAGGTGGAAATTAACCAAGGCCTACCCTCTAACACTAGCAGTTAGCATTAGGGCTAATTGGTTAAGAGGAGGTTAAAAAAGCAATTTTTCATCATAGAGAAATGTAAAATTTACTGGAAATTAAATTTGTTTCTGTGACTATATTTGAAACAGATTTATAAAGCTACTGTATCAATATCACCTTTTCTGATATTATTTTGTATATGTGAAGTATATACAGCTCCGGAAAAAATTAAGAGACCACTGCAAAATGATCAGTTTCTCTGATTTTGCTATTTATAGGTATATGTTTGAGTTTGAACATTTTCGATTTATTCTATAAACTACTGACAACATAACTCCCAAATTCCAAATACAAATATTTTCATTTACAGCATTTATTTGCAGAAAATGAAAAATGGTCAAAATACCAAAAAAGGTCCAGTGTTTTCAGACCTCAAATAATGCAACAAAAACAAGTTCATATTCATTTTTAAACAACACATTTTGCATTATTATTTTTTCTGTCTAATATTGTAGGGTCTTTACCCTAAAATATAAAGCGCCTTGAGGCGACTGTTGTTGTGATTTGGAGCTGTACAAATAAAATTGAATTGAATTGAATTGAATTAAAATGTTCATTTTACTCAAACATATACCTATAAATAGCAAAATCCAAGAAACTGATAATTTTGCAGTGGTCTCTTAATTTTTTCCCGGAGCTGTATGAGTGTTTCATTACAAAGTACTGTGTGTTACATTGAACTAACATTTCATGGAGGAATATGGGGAAAAAAATGTCAGTATATTGACACATTTCCAAAATATTGTGAAAGGGAAATTCATACACTCGCCTGAAGTTAGCTGGCAAAGGCAGCTATCTACCAGACCTTACCTTAGCTAATTTGAGTCACTGAACTGGACCTCTCTTTTTAATGAATTATCAGACAAAAAAAAAATAAATAAATTGTGGTTTGCTGTCTGGTATAGCCTGTCCAGTCAATCTGTGCTCCAGTTTTGTTGAGTGAAATTGTAGTGTGGTAATCCACCCAATAGTTCATGAATGCAGCTTGACAACCAAGCTTGCAAGCATCAGCTGATAACTTGGCGCTCCACCCTCTCCTCCAAATACAGTGCACACAACACTAACGCTGAGGTTTCAAAATACAGAGTTCAGAAATCAATGTGTGGTGTCATGGTGGCTACATCCATCTTTTGTATACAGTCTGTACCAATAACATTTGAGTAGGCTTTCCTTGCATGCAGGCATACAGTCCTTGTGGACAGGGACACACTGGCCAAAATGCAATCTCAGACGACAGCTTTTTCATTTCTATTTTATTTGTCGTCACTGTTTGCAGCACAACTACGACTGAACAGTGCACGTAAGAGGAAGTGTTGGCAGCATAATCACTCAGTACACTACACAAAAACACTGACCATTGCCCAGCAGGCTAAGTCATTAGACAATAGCCAGTGGTTCCCAGACCCTAAGGGCACCGATAATGGCTCAGTTGTATCTGCTATGCCACAGTTAACTTAAAATGGTTAAGAAATGTTAAGTTTGTATAGGTGACACAGATTCACACACAAACAGACAAATATTTTCTTAAGCTAAAGTAAGAGGCTGTCAGCATGTTTCAGCAGACCAAAAGTGTACCTCTGGATACACACACGCAACACATGCACTCACATAACCCTGAGCTAAAGTAACAGACTGTCCTCTGCCTGCCCTTCCCTCTCTCAGCTTTCCATCTTTGAGCAATTATGTCTATTTCCTGCAGTGCTCGGGTCCTCGTCATTAAGTTCAGTCTTTAATTGAACATGATGTCACGGGCCTTTGAATCTGACATTATGAGGGGTGTCCTGAGAAATGTATCGGGATATTGTGTTCATTATAAGCAGAAGGAAGCTACCAATCAATGAGCAAAACTGATCGATTGGTAGAAAAATCAATCAGCTATACACAAATATTTTGATTTGAATATTTGAAAGATGCTGAACATTAAAACAATCTGGTTTATCCAGACAGTTGAGCTGATTCTTTTTAACTGTAGACAAAGGAGAAATGCACCACTCAGCATTCAGTGAGGATTTCATCAGGAAAGTCCATCTCTACAGAAACGACTCGGGGCTTTGTAAAACAGATGGGATGAATTAGTTGACCCTGGTGTGACACTGATCAACATAAAAGGTGGAACACAATGTCCATGAAGTACAAAGTAGGTTGGAAAAAGTAGATTTTTTTCACTTCTAACCATAAAATCACTTAGTTTCAAATTCAAATGTTCACTTACATGAGGCTCGCAGCTCAGGTGTACACACACATGGAGGTGGGGGAAGGTTATATAATGTACAGGAGTCTGAGGTCAAATGGATGGTTTGCTTGTTGCTTTTTTAGGTACTATTTTTCCCAAGCTTACCCAAACTGACCTAAACTCAGGGACACTCTGGTTACTGTTTCCCTGCAGACTCAGCACACTAGGGCTGTATTAAAATCTCATGAAATAACAATCCTACAAAAATATTTACCTGGGAATTCATGAATGTAAGATGATTTGTGCTACAAAAAAGTGATCAGCATGCCACCATTGTGAAAAATATTGCTAAAACAGTCATGATAAATATTAGACTCATGAGTCTTTCCCAACTAACTTCAATAATTTCTTCCTTCAAACCACCAATGTGTCTATTAAACCTCATTCCTACAAGACTGTTCAAAAGTTTTACCATTAATTAATGTTTCAACTTTAAATGTGGTCATTTTATCGCTATTAATGAGCTACATACCACAGACTTTTAAGGTGGCTGTGATTACATCAGGTTGTTCTAAAAGCTCCCTGAAAAGCCTTCAATTAATCCAGAATGCTGCAGCGAAAGTACTGACAGGGACTAGAAAGAGAGACCATATTTCTCCCATATTAGCTTCTCTTCATTGGCTACCAGTTAAATCCAGAATTGAATTTAAAATCCTTCTCCTCACATACAAAGTCTTAAAAAATCAGGCCCCATCATATCTTAAAGACCTCATAGTACCATATTATCCCAATAGAGCACTTGGCTCTCAGACTGCAGGCTTACTTGTGGTTCCTAGGGTATTTAAAAGTAGAATGGGAGGCAGAGCCTTCAGCTTTCAGGCCCCTCTCCTTTGGAACCAGCTCCCAGTTTGGATTCGGGAGACAGACACCCTCTCTACTTTTAAGATTAGGCTTAAAACTTTCCTTTTTGATAG
>VUQI01063468.1:0-11206 GCA_015106735.1 Paratilapia polleni | reverse complement strand
TGTTCTTATGAACCACCGTCTTAGAAATTTTAAGGATGGAAGCAACCCGACGCTCACTGTATCCCTCTGCCAGTAAAGCCAGAATTGAACCCTTCTTTTCCTCACACAAAACTTTTCTTTTCATTTCTTTTGGCATGGTCAATAGTTATTTTTTTTTTTACTTACAGTTACTTTTGATGTACTACTAGCACTGTTTTTGCCATCCAGTTGGTCCTATTGCAAGAGGATAGTGATGACCACAGCAATGATTTTTATACTTTTCCTCGTTAAATAAGATTTGGTTCAGGTGATCACCTCATCAGTACCTTATTAGGTAGAAACAGGTGTTCTTATGTTGGAATACAAGAGACACTGGAATGAAATGATACATACATTATGTAGAGATGCTGATTTCTGAAAAATTTGCAGTGGTCTCTTAATTTTTTCCAGAGCTGTATATATATATATATATATATATATACACACACATATACACATATGTAAAAAACTTCCAAAGGTTCATCCTTCAACCTCGGGAAGGAGGTGCAATCCCTTCAGTTCTGATCACCTTCCCTCTCTTTGATACCATTCAACTACACACAGTCCGAATGACATTCCGACATTGTTGCTGTAGATCCTAGTGGTGTGGATTGGTGAATCAATGTCTCGTTCACTCCTGGCATACAGCTTGAATTCATCCATGTAGAGGAGGTGGCTGATGTTTGCTCCATTCCGTAGTCGGTATCCGTAGCCAGTCTGTTGATGATCTGGCTGAGGGGGTTCAGGCCTATGCACAACAGCAGTGGGGACAGAGCATCTCCTTGGTAATTCCCGCACTTGATGGTGACGTGTGCAATTGGCTTGAAGTCGGTCTCTAATGTTGTTTTCCACATCCCCATTGAATTCCTGATGAAGGTTCTTAGGGTCGTGTTGAACTTGTACAGTTCTAGGCATTCCAGGATCCACGTGTGAGGCATTGAGTCATAGGCTTTCTTGTAGTCAATCCAGGCGGTGCACAGGTTGGTCAGTCTGGTCTTAGGTCTCGAGTGACTGCTCAATCTACCATTAGCTGGTGTTTTGCTCCTCTGGTGTTTCTTCCAATTCCTTTCTGGGCCCCGCTCATGTATTGAGCCATGTGCCATGAGCCATGTTGTTCATCTAAGCCGCTATGATGCCTGACAGGAGCTTCCATGTTGTGTAGAGGCAGGTTATTGGCCGGGAGTTGGATGGGACCGGTCCCTACTGTGGTCCTTCAAGATCAGGACTGTCCGGCCTTTGGTTAGCCATTCTGGGTGCATCTCATCCATTAGCAGCTGATTCATTTGTGCTGCCAGGCATTCATGGAGTGCAGTTAGTTTCTTTAGGCACTTCTTAGGCACCCCTCTCTTCATCTCACCTTTCTGCAGTTCTGATAGTTGGCTAACTTCCCTCCGTGCTACCTTGATCTTGTTCTTTACCCTTCTTCTCCATGCAGGGTAATGCTTCTTGTGGCTGTTGTTCATGTTATAGTCAAGCATCTCAAGGATCACTGTTGGTGTGGTATAGAACAGCTGGTTGGTTTCAGCGATGGTCGCAGTAAGGACTGTCCGTAATGTTTCATTCACATCTTCTAGTAGGCATTCAGAGGGTACTTCACTTATTCTTGGTAATTGGTCACGGAGGGTCCAGGTATCCAGCTTAACCATGATCTTCTCTTTCAGGTCAGATGCTCTTGCATTCAACGTGCAAGTTGTTGTTGGGGCTTGGTACCCAATCTCGGAGTGTGGGGATGACCTGACATCCTGGCTCCCCCTTGCCGTAGCATCTGTGTTGTACCTCGTCAATCTCTAGTTACGATAGCAGTTGCTTCTTCCATATGTTGGAACACTGAGCTACTAGTTGTTTTGGTGTTAGTCTAGATGTTGAGTTTCGAAGAATCCATAGGTCCCACACCCTCTTCATGTAAGCTCTTTTGCTAGGGTTACATGTGTAGTAGCGTTCCACCAGTTCCCTGTTCTCATCTCTTGTCCATTTATGCCTTCTCCTTATTACAGTAGCCCACTTATCGTCAGATTGTCCTGTTTTTTTTTTTGTTTTGTTTTTTTTATTTTTAAACTGAAAATAAAATAACTCGGTGAAAAAAATTTACCCAAAGGAGGACTGCAGACTTCAAGAAACCACTTAACCCTGTGAGGTCCAAGTCACAGGGTTAAGAGGGATGACTCTAACCCTAACCACATGCTATCAAAATATGTACTTTTTGTTTTTTTTAATTGTTAAATATGTATTTTTTGTTCTCCAAATTCATGGCAATCAAGGGACAAAAAAACATACTCATTCTGACACACATCAAAAACTTTTTTTTTTTTTCTTAAAAAGTCCTTTTTTGCTTTTCTTCAAAACATAGGGTCAGGGTTCTAAGCTAGGGTTGGGATTGTCACTGATGATAACCCAGACCTCAGAGGGTTAACCACATTATGACCTGCGATACATATCCAGAAGGGCCCCTGATTAAGAAAGATTGAGGGTTGATTACACTTCTTTTGAACAGCATCATAATTCACATATAATAACACATGGCTTCACTGGAAAAACGTGACAGTATGTAAGTAAAGTTCTAAACACATAGTTTGAATAAAAGCAGTGGTTTTGTTTCTCAAAGAATGCTGAATCAATGGTTTCTTCTGAGGGAAATTAAGAAGACTCCCGGTCCTGTCTGAGGTATTACCCTGCTGAGAAAAACTGGGTATCTTACCAATCATTTCACTCATAAAACTGGGCTGAGTTTTTAGAATCAGTATTCAGGTTACAGACTTTTGCTGGAGTGTTGTTATTTGTATGGGTAGTGTTTATCACCCCTTGTGGAGGGATTTCTTGCTTTTCTGCTTCTTCAGTTACATAAGAAGCCCCTGGGTCCATATGCAGCAAATACAGAACAATATATGGAAATGTACACTGTGTTGTTGTTTCCCTGAGAATAATTCTAACATAATTCTGATTGTGAGAAACCCATAGAAACACTGTGGCTCTGGGAAACTCCATGAGGCGATGAATAACCAGTCAATTGAAGACAGATTACATTTTATTTTGTTTGACAAGGTTCCTGCACATTTTCCATTTCAATGTTCCACACTTTTCCTGATTCAAATTTCCAAAATTATTGATAGAGCTTTCAGGCTTTATGTGACATCTGAATACAATTAACTAAATGTTTGTTATGCAAAAAGTGGATTTAAAATCCAGTTGTTAACATGTACAGACAAGTGATAAATAAAAAACACAACCTGAACCCTTGACCCCTATGAGGTAATTCAATAGGAGTGTTGCTGCGGGGTTTGGGGGGCATTTTGCTGGCATGCTGACCTCTTAGAGGGAAAGGTCACTGCTAATGATTATAAAGTTGCTATTTTTATCCTGATGGGAGTGGACTCCTCCAGGAATATGGCACCAGGGTTATGGCACTGAATGGTTTTATGAGTACAAATATGATGTGAATCATATGTTTGGGCACTCACAGTCTTCATGTTAGACAGTGCTCACCACTGCCATCATCAAAACACCTAATGAGGGAATATCTCTTGATGGGTGGCATGGTGGTGCGGATGTTTAGCATCGATGTCTCACAGCAAGAAGGTCCTGGGTTTAAAAAAGTGTGGAGTTTGCATGTCCTGCCCGTGTTATGGGTTCTCTCCGGGTGCTCTGGCTTCCTCCCACAGTCCAAAGACATGCATGTTAGGTAAATTGGTGATTCTAAATTGGCCATAGGTGTGAATGTGAGAGAATGGTTGTCTGTCTTTCTGTGTTAGCCCCGTGATAGATTAACAACCTGTCTGGGGTGTACTTCGCCTCTCGTCTGATATAACAGCTGGGATAGGCTCCAGCCCAACTGCAACCCTGAATTGAAAAAGTGGATCCATCCCACCATTATAGCTCCAGGAAGTCCAGAATCAATGCCAAGGGTTTTTTTGGGTTTTTCCAAAGAAATTTGGCTTAATGGGAGTGTGATCTTAAAGACAGAGGAACTAAAACAGCTTGTTTCAGACAGAGGATGAGATGAAGGGCTGCACCAAGGCCCAGCAAGGGAAATACAAGAGACTAAATTAGTTATGGACACTTGGGTAGAGCTGTTCTTCAGGCTAGTGCGATAACATACAGGCACAGAGGCTCCTCTGTGCAGGAGTTTACAGTTAGTTGCATTCTATAAATTTTGACTTGCTTTCACTGATATTGCATTTTCTCTGGCCCACATTCTGGTCCCAGCATGGTACTGCACTGACCCTAGCCACAGCCATAGCACATGGCGGTAAACATTTTGGACTGGCTGACTTCTCCAGCCATGAAAAGCATTCTGCTTGTTTGACTAATTTTTCAGGATTTGCTTCTAAATGCTATATTTTAGGGAAAAGAATACTGGTAATAGTGTGCAAACACAAATATTTTTCCATACTTTCTGGCTTCTATTGAAGCCTTTGCCAATCAGACGCTTTCCAGATGGTATTACATTGTAGCTCAAAATCTAACAGTACTAATTACTCAGACCAGGATATTACTAAAATCAGATGACATATTTTCCCATACTACCTAGGAATACCGATGTTCTTCAATAGACGTTTTACATGAAATGGTATGTGGTATGTACTAAAGACTTTAACACAAGCAGTACTCTTAAACATCCTGCTATGTTTTGACATTTTTAATCATTTCAGCTTGTGCCGTTAATGTACCGCTAAGAATTCAATTTTAGCTCCCACGTGTCTCTCTTGGCTATTCTTTGTAGCTAAATGCAGTTAATATTTCCATCAAAAAGCTCACAGTCTACTAATTAATTTAACACAAAGTGTCATTAATAGGCCACCACTGGCCGTGCTGCCATAGATTTGTGTGTTGACCAAAAAAGAATTAAGCTTCAGAACTGGGTAAATATTGTCAAATAAACTTCTAGGGTTTTTTTGTTTTTTTTAAGTTCACCTAGTAGTTTATGTTATGAATATTTAATTTCAGCCCTGTCAATATTTAATTCTTAGCTCATCTTTAAAAACAAGAAGGGGAGTAAAATGTTTATTGTGTGATTTGTGAGTGCAATAACTTGTAGTTAATCATTACTTTTGCTTTTCTTCTTTCTTTGATTTATTTGTTTATTTGACAGTTTTGCAGCTCACACATTATTCCTGTTGTTATTCTTAATGGCAGTACAACCACTAGAGGGCGCACAAGTCAAAACTGTGTTATCAGTTTGAGCTTAGCAGGGAAGGGGAAAAAAAAGATGAAAAGATGTTTTTCATTCTTAATCTTACACCTGTTCCTGAATGTCCCTCAATGACAACATAAAAAGAAAAGGTAATCTGTGTAAACTTTTTAAAAATCTGTTTATATCTTATAATGCAACGGTTATAGCTAGAGCTGCATTTAGCCAAAAAGGTGGTTATTTTTAAGTGCGTCACAGCTGTAGTTAGCTAGGAAATCTAAAGGACACCTGTAGTATGGTAGCTATCAGCAACAGTAATGATTAATATCTAAACTGCTGTTAACTTATTATCACTGAAAACCTAATATTTCAGACATTGGAGAGCAACATGGCACTCAAAGAATATTAAATTGAAATGAATTGGAAAGCAAAGAATGGTGGTTGAAGTATAAATTGTAGGAGAAAAAAATCTTTTTAAAATATTTTTTGGAGGAAAGGCAGCAAACTTTGTAAGCAATTTTTGTCAGATTTGACTGGCGATTTTATGCATGTAGGGTTTAAGTCCTTCCTTTTTTTTTTTTTTTTTTAATAACTACCCAAATATGTGCCCAGAGGTGTTTCAAGATGACTGCAAAAGTGGTTAGATTTGCTTCTAGAAGGACCTTTGGTTTCATTTCATTTGTCCTTTTTTCAGTCAGGTCAAAGTGAGGTAGAAAAGAAACACTGAAGACTTATTGTAAGCATGTGTTGTAATAATTAAAACCTTCTGCATTAACAAAATTGTCAGTCACTGTTGTTGATAACTAAATAAAAGTATTCACAGACCTTGAAGAAAGCCTGTGGTAGGTGGTCTTAATTAAACATGTCTTCTATTATTGAGCTGTTCTTATCATTATTAAAGCCACTTGTCATTGGCTTCCATACTGTGTGTAAATTTACATTAGATTATTGAGTGGACCGATTGGCCCACACAATCACAGATGAATTCTCTTTAGAGTACAGCTCTATGCATGTAAGTCAAACCTTGACATTATGATGTTTGGGCTTCATTTTCTCTAACCACACAGTAAATATTAAGCCTGTTTGACTTACCTAACCAAACAAAGCTAATCCATCTTCTTTTGACAGTTGGGGTTCAATTCTTTACCCTTATCATATTTTCTCCTTCAGTAATTGCCTTTTCTTTCTCTTTCTCATGCTCAGAGAAGGGAATTGATTAAATTGTGAGTCTCAGTGGCACAGAAGAGAAAAAAGAAAACCCAAGTCAAAGAAAAATACAGTAAAACCCCAGAGGCCAAGTAAGTCGGCCATATAATGTATCTATATATGACTAATGACACAACTCCTGCGGTATTCTTATTACAGCTGAGCCCTCTCCCAGAAGACGCTACTTTCAATGAGATTGTTCAAACGTGGATGAAAATCTATGTTGCCCTGAAAGACATAAGCTCACATCCCATCCTCATTTGACCTCAGGATGTTGGAGTTCAATCAGTAATGTTAATTTTCTTTCTTGTACTGTGAAGAATTGGCTTCAAACAAATGGCTGGAGGCAGCTTATGGAATACAAGAGACTGTAATTGCTAGGAGAGCCTGTTAAGGCACAAACATGAATTTCAGCTTATTTACCACACTGAGCGTCTCCCCCTCACGTCTTCTCTGGCACTTTTCATCAAACGCTCTTCTCCTCCTTCTCAGCTCCCTCCCTCCTCGTCTCACGCTTACCTGCCACCTTCTCTCCTTACAGAGGTCTTATAAACCAATTTCCCTGAAAAAAAATAATCAATCGTTTAGAGGTGGATACTGAGAAGAGGAGAAAATGAAATAATTAAGAGGGCAGCAGTGAAAATAGCTGCTGAAATGAGCCTGTCCAATCACTTAACAAGGTGTCGTTTTATATTCCTGAGAGGTGGCCATGTGTCAGGGTACAGATAACCTTTTAAAAGACCAATTTACTTTTCACAATTATTTGGACCCACTCTATTAACTAAATTACCAACTTTAAGTGATCCAGCCTCTGTGCCCTCCTTAAGCTGTTAAGGCTAAGGGCCACACAGCATGCCAATGAATTTACGAAGTGGACATATTGGGAAAATGTCTTACCTTTGCCATAAATGAGCCCTAACTTTAAATTAGTTGGGACTCATTTAAAAGTAACTTTCTGAGAAAAAAATATTCCTACACGATCTCCTAAAGATCCAGTTGTGCTGAAATGAACAAAACAGAAATCCTTGTCACTGGGTCCCAGCTTGTGGTTAAACAGATTCTGCCATCAGCTGGTTCCCTACTGGATAATATCAAGCCTGCTACAAAGAATCTTGGTGTCTGATAGCAGCCTACACCGAGTACAAAACAAATGCACTCCTGTATTTGTACTCCTGTTTTTTTGTCTGCTATTTGGGGCGGCTGTGGCTCAGGAGGTAGAGCGAGTTGTCTACTAATTGGAAGGTCAGTGGTTCAATCCCTGGCTCCCCTAGTCTGCATGCCAAAGTATCCTTGGGCAAGATACTGAACCCCATGTTGCTCCTAATGCATTCATGTGAGTGTGTGTGTGAATGTTAGTAAGCACTTAAGTATAGATAAAAGTGCTGTATGTGTGACTGGGTGAATGTAACCTGTAGTTATAGCGCTTTGAGTACACAAAACTGAGTAGAAAAGCGCTATATAAGTACCAGTCCATTTCCATTTATTTTTATCAACAAATATCTCAAAAATAAGATCTGTGTCAACATTTAAACACACACATGCTTTTATCTCAACACGCCTGGATTACTGTAACTGCCTTTATACTCACCTTAAAAAAAATCTGTTGAACAGATATCAGCTGCCAGGCTTAAAATGAGAACTAAGAGACAGCGACTTCCTTTAAGTTCTGTCTTAAAGCATACTTTTATGGGACTTTCTTTCACAGTTTTAATTGAATCTTAATTTCCTTTGAACTGTTTATTATTTCCTAAAGAATTTCTGCAAGTTCTTCTAGAGTTTATTGGTCTATCTGGTTTTTATCAGCATTTTTCTGGCTCAAAATAGGTCTTTGGGGGTTGACTAGCATGACTTGTCAACATATAATTAAGGCAGTGAGTCTGTACTACCTTACTCAACAGAAGTCCATTGTTGTGCTGTTGTTTTTGGCCATTTGATAAACAAAAGTGCATTTTTTTAATTTACTGTATTTTTTTCCTATTTCATGAAATTAAATCCACTTAGTTAAGCTGCAATAGGCCTAGGCTGCTGGGGGCTTCCCATGATGCACTGAGCACTTCCTCTTCCTCACTTCCTTTCACTCTCCATGTGTTTATACACCACTTGCATTTAATCATTAGCTATTATTAACCCTGTCTCTCTCCCATAGTGTGTCTTTTGTCCTGTCTCCCTCTGCTCTCTTCTGTTTCCCCTCACCCCCCAACCAGTCGCGGCAGATGGCTGCCCCTCCCTGAGCCTGGTTCTGCCGGAGGTTTCTTCCTGTTACAAGGGAGTTTTTCCTTCCCACTGTTGCCAAGTACTTGCTCATAGGGGGTCGTTTGACTGTTGGGGTTTTCTGTCTAATATTGTAGGGTCTTTACCCTAAAATATAAAGTGCCTTGAGGCGACTGTTGTTGTGATTTGGCGCTATATAAATAAAACTAAATTGAATTGAATTGAATTGTTTCTTAGTAATAAATTGAAAGAAATACAGTGTAAAACATTTCCCAGGCAACACAGAACACCTCATGTTATGAACAAAACAGATCCTGGCAGATCACCATTTTAACTTAAATGCAAGTTAATAATAATTCAAGGATATCTAGTCATTTATAACTAAGGAGTCTATCATGATATTTACACACAGGGAAGGTAAAGATCTGGGCCAGTTTCTATTAGGGCTGCCTCCTCTCAAAAAAATGACTGATGTCAGAAAATGTAGGTTATGAAACGTTTTTTTTATTGCAGTAAAAAGTACAGAGTTTAGCTGGATTCAGGAAAGGCCTCCCACTGTAATATAAAGACATTTTTAGAGTTCTACCAACAGGGAGGCTCAATGCCAAGCTACAGTGAAATGATAACAGCTTTGTTGATGTATTTCAGCCATCGATGGGACACTTCCCCAAAGGTCTACATGACATTCATCCAAAAGGGAAAAGGGCACGGTGGGTTAAAAGTCTTTTTTTTCTTGGCACAACAGTAAAGAAGCAATGACCAGAATAAATGTTTGTGATAGTGTTAAGAACTGTGGCTTAGCATCTTGATGTGGTGCCATGATCATTTCACAAAATGTCTGCATTACTCTGATTCAAATGAGAATGACAATGCAAATATAACCTGATGCTGATATAATACTCTGAAGCAATTACACAAGTGAAAGAGAAGACAGCAGACTACAACCTGCTGAATGACTCAAGCTTCCTGTTCTTCAGTAAATCAGCCGCACACAGAAAACAGGTACAAAGGTTAATTAGAGTGTGGTTAACAATCAAACAATCATATTGATGTTAGAGCATTTCTGATGTGGGACCACTTTCTGAACTATTTTGAATCACTTGGTTCTCTTTCTGGGTGACACGGTGGTGCAGTGGTTAGTACTTTCGCCTCACAGCAAGAGGATTGGGTGCAAATCCACCAGCTGGGTTCTTTCTGTGTGGAGTTTGCATATTCTCTCCGTGTCTCATGTCATGGGTTCTCTTTGGGTACTCCAGCTTCCTCCCACAGTCCAAAGAGATGCATGTTACGTTAACTGGGGAATATAAACTGGCCGTAGGTGTGACTGTTTGTCTGTCTCTCTGCGGTAGCCCTGAACCAGGAAGGGTTGCCAGATACCTGGTAGGTGTTCATCAGCTACACTTGTTATTTACCACTTTTTTTTTTTTACTGGTAAATAACGATCTCTCCTACGCCCAGACAGCAGATCTCATTCCATGTCAGGTGGTCAACATGAAATACCACAAAAGTGAAGCCGGAAGAAAAGACTCAGTCTTCATTATGCAGAGTTTGCTTTGGTTGGGTTAGGGTCAGACTAACCCAACCCTCCAAGCATGTGCAGGTAAGTTAATTAACTGGAGCCACTGATGTTCCAATGTGTCTGTGGAAACAGCCAGCAGTTTGGCTGAGGTTGATTTACAGGATGTTGGAGCTCATCATCACACAGGTGTAAGTGGAACCAGCCCATGAACTACCTCAATCACCTCAATAACCACCTTTTACTTAAGGCCTGTTTCTTCTCTTTCTCCCATATATACTGTAACACACAGTCAAAGGAACCCTGAGTCACATGTGCTGATCTGCCCACCTGTGTAAATGTCATGTGCTTGATAAGACTAGAAAAAACAATATAAATTCTGTCAAGAATGCAGACTCCAGAAGCAGATTCAATGAAACAAAAATGAGCCTTTATTGTGGCTGAATAAAGTCCAAAAGAACAAATCAAAACAAAGGCTAAACAGAGTTCTGAAAATACAGAGAAGGTAAATCCAAAGAGCACTAGGAGGGAGAAAACACACTAGGAATTTGACAGGACACAAACACAGTACAACACAGTGAAAGTAAATAAACCCTGATGAGACCTCAAATGAAAATAACCTGAAACTAAGAACTAAAGGCTCAAGATACATGAAAATCAAATATAACAATAAACAACCCAAGAACACAATAAGACATCAAACAATGAACAAAAATTCAAAATCCACAAAAACTCAAAACTCTGGATTCAGGACCCGGGGCCGTGACAAATACAGGCCACTTTCCATTCCCATCTGACGACTGCAGCATTTTTAAGTCTAACACATATCAAAATGACAGCATGGACAGCATGGAGTCATTTTTGACCAGGATATGTCTTTCAACGTGCACATTAAACAAATGTGTAGAACTGCTTTCTTGCATTTGCGTAATATCTCTAAAATTAGAGGCATCCTGTCTCAGAGTGATGCTGAAAAACTAGTTCATGCATTTATTACTTCTAGGCTGGACTATTGTAATTCATTATTATCAGGTTGTTCTAAAAGCTCCCTGAAAAGCCTTCAGTTAATCCAGAATGCTGCAGCGAGAGTACTGACAGGGACTAGAAAGAGAGACCATATTTCTCCCATA
>VUQI01063467.1:3623-29119 GCA_015106735.1 Paratilapia polleni | reverse complement strand
ATGCAATACATTGCTGAAGAATTTGATATGAGATGATATGATATGATATGATATGAATTTGATATGATGTCTACAGCTCCCAAAATCAGCAGGTGACTAAAATTCATGTGTTACTTGGTGAAAGATAAATATTTCATAATGCTGTTCTAAAAATAGTGAGGCAGTTAAGATGTGGTTGGTAATGAAAAATTTACCAACAGCAAATACAACATTGTCAAAAGATTTAAAGATCAGGTTCATAAAATTCTAAATTTAACATTTTTACAGCTGGAAAGTGAGCAGGGTTTTCTGCAGCCTGCGGGAAATACACCTGTACCTACACTAAAATCCATCAATTGTGGATGAAGTTTTGCTGTAATACTCTGTCCAAAACTTTATATCTTAGGACATTTCGCAGTGCTATCTATTATTCTGCAGTCACTGGAGGACTGACCCAGAACAATCACACCCAGACAGAAACCTGTCCATAGTACTTAAAAGGATCTGTCTTCCAAATCCTGAGAGCAAAACTGTTAGAAGTGTGAAAGGACGATGTGGAAGCATAGTGACCTTCTGCATATTTTCTCTCTCTGGTTTGTATTGTCTCAGTTTTTTCCCGTGTTTACAGAAGTGTCTGTGTTTGGGTTGAGTTTTATTTGGGAAGTGTGTCTGTTTTTATGATGCATAGTACTGTTAAAACCAGAAAGTGAAAAAAAAAAAAAAGATATTAAAGAAATAGATGTCTGCCTTATCTTGCATATAATAGTTACAGGGCACTCACCTTGTGGTGCTCAAGGAGCTAAAAGATATTTTGAGAAAACTGAGCAGTAATGTGACCTTTCAGAAATCATGACCTGACTAACAAAAAAAATAAATAAAAAATCCACAAACCCGGTGTGAGCAGTTTCATATAGGAACTTTTTTTCTTTCTATTGTCTACATTCGCCAACCAAAACAATCATGCAGCTAGCTAAGGCCTCAGTCGCACAGGCCTAGAGACTAGCAATCTCTGGTCATTAGGGCAAAATGAGTGTTCCCCAACTGATTGGTGAATGGTTGCCGGAGGTTACTGACTGTCGCTAGCTGAAATCGGTCACTAAGATGGTGCTGCACCAAAAACTTCCTTGCAATTGCTTTGGTTGCTAGCAGATTGTTGCTGTTGCCCATACTTTGTATAGAAGATGCAGATTTCTCTCCAAACACTCATGAACTAACCACCGAGCGGTGGTGAAACTTGAAAAAGTGCAACACAAATCGGAAACAAAGAATGTTCACCTTCAAAACAAAAGTTGTGACTTACCACTGAAACCAACACATTTCAAAAGGAGAAACTTTTACTTTGAAGGCGAATGTTTTCTGTTTCCAGTTTGTCCCATAGTCCCATTTTAGAGACACAAATGTGGTATGGTCAACAGGTTTATCTGCCAGGAGACTGTGGTTTGTGTTCTGCTGGGACTTTTCTGTTGAACACACTTTTGCTTTTTTTCAGTACTTGATGTGTTTTTGCTTGCTGGTTATGCTTAGACCTCAGTCACACAACCACTGGTCACTAGGGAAAAATGTGACTCTGACCAGTTGGTGAGTGGTCGCTGGTTGTCACTGGTGAAATCAGTCACAAAAAGGATGCTGCACCAAAAACCTCCTTCTGATTGCTTTGATTGCCAGCAGATTGCTGCTGTCACCAGTGGTTTGCATGGAAGACACTGACTTGTGTGTAAAACTCACTAACTAACCACTGTGCGGTAGTGAAACTTGAAAAAGTGCAACACAAACTGGAAACAGAATGTTTGCCTTTAAAGTAAAAGTTTTGCCTTAATGGTGAGATAAACATATTTCAAAAGATACAGCTTTTACTTTGAAGGCAAACAGTCTCCGTTTATGGCTTGTGTCACACTCTTCACAGTTTCTCAACCACTTAGCAAGTAGTTTGCGAGTGTTTGCAGACAAGTCGGCATCTTCCATGCAAACTACGGGCGACTACAGCAATCTGCTAGCAGCCAAAGGTAGCACAAGGAGGTGGTTGTAGCACATTATCTACTTCAGTAAGTTGGAAAGTGTCAAGGTTGAGCTGGAGAGAGAACCCAGATGTAGTGACAGAGAGGCAGGTTAGCAACAAAAGGCAAGCCTTTATTGGGCTGAATAAAAATACAAAGTCCGCAAAGCAAAGCAATTAAAAAGGGCCACAAGAACGCATGTGGCACCAGGACACCCTAGGCCTTAGGTTGATGATCAAGTTCGTAATTGTATCGTCAGATCTGCAGCCATATGTTCTGAACACTCAGGTGAAGAGAGGAGCAGAGCTGCCACCTAGTGGTGAACTGGATCAGGTGGTGGGAGAATGCTGGACAGGCCTAGCATACCCAGATGTATAGTGAGGGAGTGCTGGGAGCACCCAGTCCATGAGATCTTCAACTCCCACTATTTTCTTTCTACTGAGGTACACCTGCCAGCCATATCACTATACATCTACCCACGCTGAGAAACACAGTGTAATCTTTGATAGCATCGAAGCTTGGCTGAGCTGAATTTCTTTTACAGCTTCTTTTTTCTACAAAAAAGTGAAGACTTCCATAAATCAAAATCTAAATAAGAAACAACAGGGATCTTAAATCTAAGATGAATGCAGATATTGTGGTACGAGGTGGCAAAGACTTTCTGTATTGGTCTTTGTGTCAGCAGAGCTAAAACAGATAAGTGGTGCAGAGGAGGACAGTCTGGATCCATTAATTAGCCACAGCCATTCACCACAGCCACAGTCATTTGGATGACCTCTGGATTCCTCCATCAGCTGATGCAAACAGTGTGTTGATTCAAATTGGATTCAAACACTAACAACAATGATGAATTCCCCTGGTGAGTAATACGGATGCCTCCCAACAGCTAGCAGTTCAGTATTCAATTCAATTCAATTCAATTCAATTTTATTTATATAGCGCCAAATCACAACAGTCGCCTCAAGGCGCTTTATATATTAGGGTAAAGACCCTACGATATTAGACAGAAAACCCCAACAATCAGACGACCCCCTATGATCAAGCACTTGGCAACAGTGGGAAGGAAAAACTCCCTTTTAACAGGAAGAAACCTCCAGCAGAACCAGGCTCAGGGAGGGGCAGCCATCTGTCATGACCGGTTGGGGGTGAGGAGAAACAGAAGAGAGCAGAGGGAGACAGGACAAAAAAGACACACCTATGGGAGAGACAGAGTTTAATAATAGCTAATGATTAAATGCAAGTGGTGTATAAACACATGGAGAGTGAAAGGAAGTGAGGAAGAGGAAGTGCTCAGTGCATCATGGGAAGCCCCCAGCAGCCTAAGCCTATTGCAGCTTAACTAAGGGATGGTTCAGGGTCACCTGATCCAGCCCTAACTATAAGCTCTATCAAAAAGGAAAGTTTTAAGCCTAATCTTAAAAGTAGAGAGGGTGTCTGTCTCCCGAATCCAAACTGGGAGCTGGTTCCACAGGAGAGGGGCCTGAAAGCTGAAGGCTCTGCCTCCCATTCTACTTTTAAATACCCTAGGAACCACAAGTAAGCCTGCAGTCTGAGAGCCAAGTGCTCTATTGGGATAATATTCAGGCCACACAAACCTTCCCTCACAGCAACATGTCCAGGATTACTTCTACTTATCAATCACAACTAGTGCAGTCCCTTCACATTACTTCTTACTGCTCAGATTAACGTCTCGGTCCACCTGAAAAGTCCTGCAACCATACAGGTACAATCACACTGGAGTCCAGTAAGTGAGTTTGTCAACTCACTGCAGCGCTCTATGAGACACATCAGACTCCACTCACAGTGCTCCCTCTGGGGCTTAATCATCTCACAGAGCTCATCCAACTTATTGTCCAAACACCTCACATTCCACATGATAACTGCAACAGCTCCAGCACTGAAACCCCATAGTTTCCTCCATAACTCCTCTGGGATCACAGGCCTCGCTCCAGGCAGAAAAACTGTTAGTGCCATCAGCTGGTGAAGACTGCCAAGACTGTCATGTGAAGAAAAACCACTAGTAGACTTGTAAAACGTGACTTTACAAGACTTGGAAAACATAAAGTAGCCATTTCACCTTCACATAAAACACAATGAGCAAGAGAAATCAGCTTCATCAGGTGTCAAAAAAAGTCATAAAAAAAAAAACCCAACTGCCCAAATTGATGCAACAGCCTGCCACTCTGCACGCACCAGAAAAAAAACTTGGTCAGCAGAAAGAAAATGGTAAATGGACTGGTACTTATATAGCACTTTTCTACTCCACCGGAGCACTCAAAGCCATAGTCACCCATTCACATACACATTCATAAAGTGCTTTAATCTATTAACTTTAAGCTCTTTCTAACTATCAAGCACCCACTCACACTCAGATAGATGCATCGGGGCAATTTGCAGTTCAGGATGTTGCCCAGTAACTGCTCTACCTCCTGACTGCTCTTACAGCTGGAGTTCCTATATCAAACTGCAACCAGGTCATGAAATCTTCAGTGAGATATTACTGCTGTGTCTCTCAAAGGTATTTTTTTTTGGTATTTTGAGCACCACAAGGTAAGTGCCATATAGTTCCATTATATTAAAGAGAAGGCAGAAACCATTAGAGCTGATATCTCTGAAAATGGGCATCTCACAACAGAACAGTGTAGATGGATAACAGGCACTACATGCCAGAGGAAAAATATGAAAATGTGATTTTAAGGCCACTTACCCTTTAACACAATACCAGTGTTTATACTGCCGTTCAGTAGCTTGGGCTTCATTTCTCTGCACATATTTGACCCCGGATTGTTCATTCAGGCTATACACACTTAAAATATGAACCATCTCAAAGTTCAGTTCACACAAATTACAATCAATTAGTTCACATTCAGAGTTCACAGTCCCAAAAGTGATTATCTTAGTCTGCAATGACTTCTGACCTCAGACCTGAATTTTTAGAATGAACCCAGGAAAAGTATAATTAAGCTCATTTTCTGGAGGATAAATAACTCTTCAGTTTAATGTAGTTCGTCGGGCAGCACCTGAACCTTCTTGCACGCCTCACAGCAAGAAAGTCCAGGGTTCGAACCCACCTGTTGGTTGGTTCCTCTTGTGTGGAGTTTGCATGTTCTCCCTGTGCCTGTGTGGGTTCCTGCCAGGTACTTCAGCTTCTTCCCACAATCCAAAGACATGCATGTTAGGTTAATTGGTGATTCTAAACTGGCCTTAGGTGTGTATGTACATGTAAGTGTGAATGGTTGTCTGTCTTCCTGTGTTAGTCCTGCAACAGACTGGCGATCTGTCCAGGGTGTACCCCACCTCTTGCCCTATGACAACTAGGATAGGCTCCAGCCCCACGGTGACCCTGATATTGGATTTATCAGAAGAAAATAAATGGATGGATGTAGGTGGTCATCAGGGAAAACCATGCATTTACAGAATGAGCCATTGTAGGAGGCAAAGTCCCAGAACACAGCTGCTTTTAGACCCTTTAGGAATGATAGTTTAAACTGTTTCTGTAAAAATCTGCCCGTGGAGACCTGGAAATGAGACACAAAAACCTGCAGTAATTTTGTCATACAGCTTTATCTTTGGAACTCAAATCTGCACCAAAATCTGTTTTGAAATGTATGTGTGTCGTTTGGGTGTCCAAAGCTCAGTTTTTGTAAAGTGGCACGAGCAAAGGTCAGAGTTGAAAGCAAGATTTAAATAAAACCTGCAAGCAAAACATTTTCCTCCTTTTTTCTGAGTTTTGTTTCCACTCCATTCATATCTGACCTCAGCTCAGATCTCCAAAGTGGTTTTTGATTTGAAATAAAGGTTTTCCTGCACGCTAAAGTGAAAAAGAAAAAACCCAGTGTGCAGTCTGCATCTCATGTGACTTAAATAACTTTGAACATTCGGTGCATTTGCTCTCTATTGTTCAGAGTTTAAATCTGTGTAGGTGTAGGTGGAAGTCATCAGAGCCGGAGCTGACAGGAAGCAGCCACACTTTCTATGTAAAAAAAAAAACAACACAAAACACAGATTGCAGTTAAATTGTCACTTACTTACACAGAACAGCAGCAGGTTTTGATAAACTTTACACCTAACCCCACTCATAAATCTCAGCCTGAATCAATTTATACTGTAATCCAGTGTGAAACAGCCCAGTCTCATCTGGTCCAAAATTACAAGAGTCACTCCTACATTCAGGTTTAGGAGAAAGAACACGGATCAACTTTGCTACGTAAGGCAGCCGTCAAATAATGCCATTCTGTCTCAGTTACTCACAAGGTGACCTCTGGCAGCGATGTGTTACACACCAGTTATGGCACTATTGACACAGGTCTGTCACTCTTAATCTTTCATTTTTTCAATGCAAAGGGTTACTAGTGTGAAGGGATGTATTTTAATTCAAATCACAATCTTTTCCTAAACCCTAACCAGGTAGTGAGTGCCTAAATCTAAATCTAACCAATGAGTGAAACGAACAAGCGAGGGGAAAAAAAGTGAATCCAAGTGCAAAGATCCAAATAGAATGAGGACCTCTCGACTTATACCACCAGCAGCCTTCCAGCTTACTAATGCAGTCTTTGTATAACCATTATGTCTCAGAAACCAGTATAGACCTGGCCAGTGTGCTGGGGCACCAACCCTAAAACACCCCTAGTGCATGACAGTAAGACACAGGTGGGATGTGACAGAAAAGTACCGCTTCAGGATGAGATTTTGTTGTTTCCCAGATATTATGACTATATCCTGACCGGTATGGATTTCCCAGCTGGTCAAAGATAAAACAGCAAATATGTGCTGGCTCAAAGACTGATTTTGTTAGAATTTGACTGACTGTGATGCAGGAAATGGCAGAAATAAGCATAAAATTATTACAAGGGATGACTGGAAGGTAGGAAGGTTGAGTTATTTCACAGTAGGTTAGAAAAAAGCTGGAAACAGTTAGTTTTCATCATATGAGAACTAAATCTTATCGCTTTTTGTTACCTGAGCTGAAAGATTCTAAATTATCTATAAGTGAGTGCAATTTGTTTGTTATGCAAATGACACCATTTCTGTGTTCTCATTATTTCTTCCAGCCGCAGACTGTCTCTGGATCAGCTTGAATCCCCTGTGAGTGCAAATTCTGGGACATTTATGAAGCTATAAGCCCTGGTTCACAAACTCTAACAGATGTGTAAGTTAATAAAGGCCACGAGTAAGATGCAAATGATTCCCTGAGTCAAATTTAAAAAAAAAAAAAAAATTAGACTTTTAGTGAGGAAATGATTTGTTCATGATTGTCAGAGGTCTATTTTCTGAACCAGCATGAAGGTTAGAAGAGAAAATGTCATTTAATTTTCCCCTGTGTGAGGAGCAGCAGGAACCTGGTGGGGACATTTCAGTGGGCAGCGAGCTGTCTGAGAAGGAGCACTTTGCTTTTCTTTTAAAGGGCAGCAGACTCTTAAGTTAATGAAGAAAGGACAAAGGAGTGTAAAAAATGCATCTCAGCTGTTGCTGCATGTAATTATATATTTATATATATTTAACAATAGGAAAAGACCTGTTCCTGTGGAGGTTTGTAACAGTTATTGATCCACTTCCACTTCTATTCTGCTTTTTAAAATTTCCTGTCATATATCTCCTGTTCCAGTGGCGGGTGTTCATATTAAACATGGCCAAAGTTTCAGATAATGAGGTCAGTAAGTAATCCCTGAGCCAAAAGCTCAGGCAGCTCTAAACACACTGTTTCATACAGTTTTTTCTACTCTTAAATCTGTACGATGTCAGCGACAGTGAATATCCTTATATGGTCGTCAGAGATAAACGGCTCTGGTCAGCAAACTTCTTGTTTGAGAGGGGCAGAGAAGTTGGGTTAAAGGGAGGGTGGTCTTGAAGGTGGAGCTTGTTTCAGACAGAGGATGAACTGAGGGGCTGCACCAAGGTAAAGAAGGATTGTTTTAAACTCGGAATCATGTAAAGCTACTCTATTAGAGTCCAACAATAAAAATACAGAGCTGGAAATTAGAAAAATTGGTCCTCTTTAACAAATACCACTTCCACAGCTAGAGCCTCAACCACATACATCTAGAGACAGGTCAGAAACCCCCTGGCAATTGGCATCTCCCGACCAATTGGCAAATAGTTGCTGGAGGCTGCTGGCTGAGTGAAAATGGTCGCAAAGAGGGTGCTGCACCAAAAACCTCCTTGCAATTGCTTCTGTCGCTAGCAGATTGCCACGGTCGCCCGTAGTTTGCATGGAAGACGCCAACTTGTCTGCAAACACTCACCATTTCGTCGTCTGATTGTTGGGGTTTTCTGTCTAATATCGTAGGGTCTTTACCCTAATATATAAAGCGCCTTGAGGCGACTGTTGTTGTGATTTGGCGCTATATAAATAAAACTGAATTGAATTGAATTGAATTGAATTGAATTTAGTCTCTGAACTGTAGTGAAACTTGAAAAAGTGTGACAAACTGGAAAAGGAGACCTTTTGCCTTCAAAGTAAAACTTGTGCCTTTCAAAATGTGTTGGTTGCAACTTTTACTTTTAAGGCAAATGTTCTCTGGTTCCTTCAGTGTCACTAACACTTGGTGGTTAGTTGGTGAGTGTTTGCAGACAAGTCAGAGTCTTTCATATAAACTACAGGCAAATGCGGCAGTCTGCTAGCAACCAAAGCAATCATGCTGTATACCTCTTTGTGACCAATTTCACTTAGCAACAGCAAACAACCTCCCGCAACTACTTGCCAATCAATCAGGTTATACACATTTTTCCCTTGCAATGAGGGAAAAATTATTATTAAAATTTTATTATGGCTTTAGCAATCGATTTCACAGTGACTGCCAGCAACCACTAGCAAATGGTCAATACTCAATTTGCCATCACGACTGGTGGTTGCCAGGCGGGCGCCTTGCCCTGCGTGATTGGGGCCTAAGGAAAATCTAATAAACCTTTGGTAGTTTTTTAATTCTTAAATTGTTGACAGCATAACTCTTGGATCCATTTGTATTCAAGGTTTGCAACAACTGTCTTTTTAATTATCTGTGGTTTCTTTAGGGTTTTGATTGTTGGTTCTTTTTCTCCATGCCTTCTGTGTTGTTTTGATTGCCCTAATATCCCTTCCCCTGGTGTGTATGTTATTTAGGCTGGTCATTGTTTCAACTTCCCCAGTCTGCTCCGTCCTGTTCATATCTGATCTACAGAGCTTGTCGTCTATGAACTTCCTGCATCTTATCTGCAGTGCTTTTTGTTGTTTGATTTTAGTAACTGGCATTCCATCTATCTCTTACCATCCATAATGAACCAGTCATGACTACACAGTACTTAGTTGAATTGATGGCTAAAACTGTAGGCTTCTCTTACTATACAACACACTGTAATTTGGCGTATATTAATGTGATGTGTTGTGACAGTGTTCGTTGTTTACAGTTCAGTCTGGAGGTGTTGCTGTTTCTAGTGTAGATGACAGTCTAGAGATAGATTGGTAGTAGAGTAAGGATACCTGTGTGTTGTGCTATGGAATCTGAGCGGCACGGCAAGAGCGTGGGAGCCTTTGTCAGACACCTCGATCAGCTAGCAGAGCATTGTGACTTCGGTGCCAGTAAAGACAAACAAATACAGGACAGCACTTTCATCAGAAGCTGCAGCTGGAGCCGGATTTAACATTGGAGAAAGCTATCCATATAGCTCGTCAGTCCGAATTAATCAAGATGCAAAACACTGGTGCCAGAATGGATGCCCGTGAGATAAATGCCGTCACCTGAGGGTTTAGGAATCTCAGACCATTTGAAAAGCAACCTTTTAATGCCAGAAGCAAATTGCAGGGAGTAAAAGGGAAGCATGAGAAGTGGGACAACAAGAGCTGCACACAGTGTGGGAGACTTCATGACATTGGAACCAAAGGCAAACATTACTGCAAGTGTCATAAGACCGGACATTTTGAAGTGATGTGTAAATCAAAGATTGTGGGGGTGGTAGAAACTATCGATGACACTAATGACGACAGTGTATGGTTTTAGGGAAAAGTTAAAGCTGATATTGACTGTATTGAAGGAAAACGGGTTGTGCAGCTGCCAAGTAATGGTACATCTGTGAAATTTAGGATCGACACTGGTGCACACGACAGTTATTTAAAAACTGGAGGATGGCAAAAGAAAGGTTAACCTTCTGGAAATTAGTCTGAAAAAGTGGTTTTCTATCAACGAGCAAAACAATTATGCGTTTGCAACAGAAGTGTCATGGTTCGGCAGGCTTGGGTTGGTTTGGGGTTTTTGTGTTGTGTTTTTTTTCTTTGTTTTGTTCTCTTCCTTCTCTCTCTCTCTCTCTCTCTCTCTCTCTCTCTCTCTCTCTCTCTCTCTCTCTCTCTCGTTCTGTGAATCCTACCTCACCCGAGTGCCTCCTTTATTCTGTGTTTATAGTTCAATCTTTGTAATAAATTATCTTTTAAATTGTACTGGTTGTCGAGTCTGCTTTGTGAGTCTGCCAGCATACATTATGAAAAAAGAGGATGGCCTTTTTCAGCAAGTGTTGCATTATGGGATGTTCAGTTCTGCCTCAGCAGAAAAACAACAATATTGGCCTATAATTTAAAGGTGCTAAAAAGGCCAATGATCATAGAGGTGAGCTCTTACAGTCAGGTGAATGACCCCAGGAGTACACCAGGCAGTTAGTTACAACTTCAGGGCCCAGGCTGAGCTGATTGTGCACACTCAAGACAATACTTTTGATTCCAGCAGACCCACTAGCAGGATATCAGACACAGGAATGACAGAGAGACTCCAACGGATTTTCAAAATCAAAGACCCTATGCAGACTAAACACTTTGCTTCTGAAATGCTCTTGATTTGAAGCCATTAGAGAAGGTGGTTCAGATGGGAGACGTTTTCCCTCAGGACGTTCTGCCAGAAAGGGGTCTATTTTATGCCACACTGCATTATAACTACATCTTGTGCTACAGGATGATGAAAATATGAGCAAACTGTGAAACTGAAACACCAAAGGCTGATTGCAAATCAGATGATACACTAGATAACTGTTGAGTAAACATTACATCCATTGCCTCACATTTATCTACAGTCACTTCTTTTAATTTTAGCTCTTTCAGGTTTGATCCCCTGTCTCCACTCTGGGATTTCAACAGAATCTCTGCAGTCTCTGCAGATGTGATAATGCATTCTCTCTCAGCTTTGCCAGCTTCACCTTTTTTTCTACTCAACATCCAATTTTCATCCAATTTTGAGTCCATGCTGTGTTCCCAGCATTTGGTATCTCACAGATAGAGTAGCTGAAAAATTTTTAAAGGTAAAATTCCTTCATGCTACAAATCTCCTTCCAGTGTAATTTGCTTATAAAATAAAATGATTTGCAAATGATTTCAAGACTATATTCAGTTTAAAATAGTACAAAGACATCACATCACATCACAGGTTGAAACTTTTGGGAAAAATAATCAGCTTTTTGTTTTTTCTCTAACCAACGCTGAGCATCAGTATCATGGGATATATCATGGTTTGAATAAACTGCACCAGTTTAATGTCTGTGATGCAGAGGAACAGAAATGAGCACTGATACGCTGCATGTTTGATCTGTTTTCTGATCGTTCACTGGAGAAAACTTCAAAAAGTGCATTCTGGGTAAAATTTCAAGGCTCATATCACCATGTGGGATAGGTGGCTGCTCATAACAAGTTACGTCATCTGAAAGATCTCCTTTTTTACCTACCTTTTGACACCAGGCTCATCTTCCCACCATGTAGCAGGACTTCATTGGATATAGTAAGTTACTGTACAAAAAAAATTAGCTGCTTTTGAGGGGGCAGGTGGGAATTGCAGTTTTCCGACCTTATGTGTGAAAACTCCAAACCTTGGATGTTTTTGAGAGAAAGGCGAAGCTGCTGAACTGTAGATGGATGTGAGGCAATAGATGTAAAGTTAATGAAATCCTTGACTGTGAAATCCTCCCTCCTACAGGTTTAAAAGACGATTCTGAAAAGTTTTGGTCTTTCGTATGAGACTACAACTGCTATCAGCTTGGGGCTTACAGTTACACTTGTGACCCAGTTATTTTCACAGCATGAAAACACTGACAGAAGCTTTAAAGCGACTGCTGCACTCAGTTTAATCCGCTTTAACACGGTCCATTTGTATGTTCAGGAAGTAACAACTCTTTCTTCTATTCTTCACTTCCATCTTACTCCTTCCTTTCCTTTGCTCTTTCATCCTTTTCCCCTGCATCTTTCACCTTCATCTCTTGTGTTTTTTCCTCTCTTGTCCTGAGATGCTTCCATTTCTTCTCCCCTCACAGTGATTGATCTTCCTCCTCTTTGCTTGTTTTTTGGGGTTGCGGATGTTTGACTGACGAGCACTAAGGCAGCATTACAGGTTTTCTGAACGTCATTTGAAAAATGCTGGCTGGCAAAATGTCACACAACCTCAGACAAAGCATTTGTAAATCCCTGCTCGGTGCTGTGGGAATGACCTTTATCCTCAGGGAGGATATTTAGGAAAACACACACTAACTGTGAGTTTTCTAAAAGACTTCACATAACACTGAACTCTGCTGCTGTACAAGGAGAAAATCTATTAACGCTATACGGAATAAGAATATCTCAATAAATATAACAGTGATATAAGAGTTAAGTTGTGTTGGTCAGATGAAGCATTCAGGAGATGCAGGCCAAGGTGTCCCAAAGCTGGGAGGGGAGAGGCACCTCAAATGGAAAGAATGTCTTGGCCTTTTTGGAGAGGAAAAAGCTGAACCCAATGACAAGGTTGTGAAATTTACTGCTCAATCTGCCTTCCTACCTTCACCTATAACCACAGGTTTCTGCAAGTAACTGAAAGAATAAGATCGCGGTGGAAATGAGCTTTCTTCAGAGCCGAAGCCTTGCATGACAATGACTTTTTGATTTTAACAAGATTCAGGAAGCGATGAGATGTACCACTGCCTTCTTTCTCTTTCTTCCTCTCTGTCTCGCCTTCTTGACTTTCTTTGCTGTCCTCCTGAGAGTGTGGGTGGTACCCACCTGCATCCTCCCAGAGGAGTACCTTACCAGTTTGCTGGAATTCTGGTGGATGCACCTGCTTCTTATTCACCTGTGGATTAAAGGGCCGGTTCAACATCCAGATTGTTACAGCTTTCGCACTGGTAACTCGGTCTCTCGTCGGTCCCCAGAGTCACAGCTGGTTTTCCTGCCAGCTGCTCACTGCTCCCCCCTTCAGATAGAAATCAGTCCACAGGCTGTTAGAGGCATACAGAGAGCTGTTAAGTCATGTTACACTCTGTTCCGATATTGGCAACAACAAGTGTTTAATACATGAAAACAGTTGCCCAGCATGTTTAATCTAATAAATTTTGGTGTCTGTCTACTTGTGTTTTTCTGTTTTAGTGTTGCATGTGCATCCGTTACTTGGGTGTGTCCACTGTTAACAGAAATAATGGCTCTGGAGGCTTAACGAACCAGACAAAGCTAGACAGTCTCCTGCTTCCTGAGACGCTGACATTGCTTGCTGTTCCCTGTGGATTTTAATTATTTATTTTTTGCATGTCAATCTTTATCAGCATGTTTTTATCTCGCTCTTCTACTTTTCACACAAGTTTCATGCCAAACTCCCTGGTAGTTTTGCAGCTCTGACAGCAAAATAAGATCTGAAAGCTCCAACAGTACGGTGCATGAGAGGTGCATTGTGGGAGAACTGGTCCTCGGGGATGGACATCAGCTGAGAGGAGATAAAAATAGATGCTCATCAGCTCATCATCTGTAAAGACAACTTTTCTCTGATAAGAAATGTTTGCACTGTGCCGCTTTTCTACTGTACTCTCACTCAGAGGGCCTTTTAAGCTGGTGCAATGTCAGACTACTACTTGATCAGAGCCTCTGGTGGAGGTTAAAAGCAGTTAAAGTACATGTCGGACAAAAAAAAGCTGCCAGTATAACTCAGAGTAATTTTTCTAGTGTGTGCAGCGCTGTAGTTGGTGTAAAGGTACCTGCTGATCAATGGCCGAAATGATGAACACAAAGATTCCTGCTGATCAACTTTTTATATGTACACACCCAAAGCCTGTGTGCATGTGGAGTCCTCCTCCTCAGTGGAAACTGTTGAATTTGTTTGCCTTCTGAACCGCAGTGTTTACTGTAAATCATCTTGGCAGGTAATTCCAATACAGAGCCAGTGGCCTGACAAGCACAGGGAATTATTAACAATGACAGCAGCTACCTGAAGTGAAGGAACAAGTGAAGGATGGTAGGCCAACACCGTGCTGTTCAAATAAATATGACAAAACTGCACAATATGTCTCCTCTACAGACTTCAATTGGCTTCATGTCTGCAGCCAGCTGTGTATGCGTTATTAGGGATATTTCATGGCCTGAATATAAGAGCCTTTTTTTGTGTGTAAATTAGGTTTGAAAAGTGTAGTCATCACTCTCTCTCTCTCTCAGTGGCAATATCATCCACTGAGAGGTAACGGACCCTTTTTAGAGAACCACAAAGTCTGCTTTATGTTTGGAGTGGCGGTGGTGGCGTAAATCAGAGTTACAGCCCAAGCGACTGGTTCGTGTCCTGTTGGGATCTTTGTTTTTTTACTTTCACTCAGTAGTTAGGTTTAGGAAATAAAAACTATTTTATGAGGTGTGGGAAAACAACATGGGTTGGGTTAAAAGTATAGACTGTATAAAAGATGTACATGGCCACCGTGACGTCACCTATTGGTTTTGTACTCTGTACTTTTTGCTGCATTTTGAAGGCTCGATGTCACTGTTTTGGCTGCCACCATGTTGTTTTTTTTTTTTAAAGATAGTTACATTTTTGGATCCGGGGGTGGAGTGCTAAAGCCTCAGTCACACAGGCCTAGAGACAAGTTGGCAACCCCCCTGGCAACCTCCGGTACCAGGGAAAAGTGTGTATTCAGTTGGTGAGTGGTTGCTGGCAGTCACTAGCGTGAAACTGGTTGCAAAAAACTATACGTTGCTGCACTGAAAACCTTGAGATTGCTTTGGTAGCTAGCAGATTGCAGTAGTCGCCCATAGTTTGCATGGAAGATGCTAATTTTTCTGCACATTTCAAAAAGTGCAACTTTTACTTTGAAGGCGAGTGTTCTCTGTTACTGGTTTGTCATAAAACTGTCTAAAGTTTATGTCTTGAAGTGGCTAAAAGTGATATGCACATTTGCTTATTTATTAACCCTTGAGAATAAATTCATCCATCCATTTTCTTCAGTTTATCTAGTTTGGGAGGGTATACCCTGCATAACATGCCTGTCTTTGGATTGTGGGAGGAAGCCGGAGTAACTGGAGAGAACCCATGCAAACTCCACACAGAAAGGCCCCGGTCAGCCAGTGGATTCAAACCCAGGACCTTCTTGTTGTGAGGTGACAGTGCTAACCACTGCACCACCGTGCAGACAGTTTCCCTGTTCATGGCAGAGCCAAGAACAAAAAAAAAAGAGTTTGTAGCTACTGAAAAAGGGAGCTTTAAAAGAAAGAAAAACAGGAGCGAGGTGTTCTCAGCTGTAAGCCTCTGTTATCATGATGCTGCTGACAGCAGCATTTACTCGTTCTTCGTACCATATGTTTCTATTGTCAGATAATGGAATGAAAGAGAAAATTGCTCAAGGGTCATAAACATGTTCCTGGTCACAATCACTCCCAACATGCTGCAATACGTTAAAATCATAATGTTATCAGACAAAATAAACACAAATCTGGGTTACTGACGGCAACTGGGCACACAGCTATAATGTCATTAAAAATAAGTGATCATAAACCATTGTTAGGGCTGGAATATTAAACACTGCAACTTTTCCAGGTCAATAAAGTCGGATTTCTTTCCACTTTCAGTGGAGCAGTTTTGAAAACAGTGTCAGCTCTGACAGTACATCAGTTTGCAGAGTGATGTTTAAACATCCAAGAGAGCCGGAAACACTTTTTAATAGTGGGGAACTAAAAAAGTGAGCAGGGTGTGTCTTAAACCATAGATTGTATGAAAGACTGTGACGCCACCCACGGGTTAGTGAAGTACTGTCCAATGCATTCTTGTCCCAGGACGTCTTTTAAGATGCCACCTGCATCTCACCATTGTGCACAAGGTGTTTCTTGGTGTTTGTGGCTTGACCTGCTGTGGCAACACTAGCCACAAAGAGAACAGTTCAGTTTTGGAGACCTACAACAAGAAGTTGGAGAGGTGATGATGGCCTAAATCAGAAGTTTATCAAGAAGGAGGTAAATCAGCCGTGGTTCACATGCTGTTTGAGTTTGTGTTTTGTGCCATTTACACTTGGTGGTTAGGTTTAAGAGACTTAAAAATACTTGGTTATGTTAGGAAAAGATCATGATTTGGGTTCAAAGAGACTGCTTTGTAGACAAATTAGTTGGGAGTGACAGCCCTTTACTTATGCCATAACTCGCTGCCAAAGGGCACACTGTGGGTAACTTTGACAGACCAGTGGTTTTGACAAAACTGCATTATTTGACATTTCAGTAATGAGTACAACCTCGTCTTGTCTTGAAGCCTCAAGGTGAGCATTTTGGCCATCCCCATCTTGGTGTTTTGCAACCTGACATGATGAGCAAGAGGTGGATCTGACTGAGAAACACTGGACAGTATCAATTTTTCAATCACAAGGTAGCTGCACTCCTGCTTTATCCTCCTTTTTGCCTCTAATGGGACCGTAATTTATTTAATGAACATCATGTTGTATTTAAGACTCAGAACTAGTGACTAAGACAATAAACTCATCCGGAAAGCATTTACTGGCCTGTAAAAAGAATGGAGATTTAAGGCACTTCCATACTGGCTGCACTCTTTGGATTCAGCAGTTTCATCTATCCTTTTATATTCAGTCTATGATTTCAAAATGAACCAACAAGTTCAGCTGGTGTCAGAAAGGGATGCTACATGGTACAACTATCATTGTTCACACAAAGTGTGAATGTGGTAACTGACACCACATTTGCAACCTGCAAACCTGTATTCAAAAAGCTTGCAGAATACAAAAAAAGTGGCAATAAATATCAAAACTTAAACAAAAACATAAAGGTATTCAAAGGCGGGGGCTCGGAAACTTATATGAACCGCAGTTGTGCTGTCCTGCAAAGTTTACATAAAGTGTTTCTGTCATGGTCCCTGGGTATGGGACCCAGGGTTTTGGGTTTTTGACATCTTTGAGGTTTGTTTAGTTCCCTTTGTGTTTCACGGAGGTAAAGGAAAAGGGTACCTCTGCAGAAGAAACCAGGGAGACCTTGAAAAAGATTGAGATGAAATTATGACCCAGCAAAGAGGAAAAAAATGCAGACTGCACCAGGGGGAGGGATAACAGGGCACAGGTGAACTCAACAAGACAAGGGGTCAAAGCCCTGAACTAGTTGTACACACAATGCCCACAAGTCACAAAAACCAACAACAGTGAAAAAAATATCAACCCAATTCCCCAGAGTCGAAAGCTCAGTCCTTTCAGTCTGGCTATAAACTGTATGAAATTAGCTATAAGAGTTCAATTCAGCCAAATTTGGTCCTTTGAATTTACTCTGTACTGTTCTCCCTCTCTCGCCCTTTCTAAGAGAGGATCCTTGTAAACCTGTTTGGGCAGGAAACGCTGACGTTATCTCCTGTTTTCAATCAAAGGTGGTAGAAGCCTCCCAGGGATGTACGGCAAGATGTTGGGTGATAGCATGGCATGAGCGCTGATGGCAACCTAGCAACTGACAGACCTGTAATCAAGCTGTCAGCCCCAAAAACCACTACCAGAACCAAAAAACAAATCCCAAAACTAAAGACACTAGGGGGAAGACTAGGGAGACGGTTTGCACAGGAAACTCTGGAAATACTGACAACAGACTCTTGGTCTACCCACACCCAAGTGTGACTGGTAAGTGCTCGCCATTTCCTTTTGAGCACAATGAGGCACGATAGTAAAAACAAAGGAACTCGAAACACAGAGAGCCAACAGAAGACACAAGGGAAATGCTGGAACAAGAGGGAGTTAAAGGGACAATGGCTTGACAAAGACTGAGGGAGAAAATGCTGACTACACAAGGGAGAGGGATAAAAAGGCACAGGTGAAGTCATTCGAGGCAGTAACAAGGACAGGAAAAAAAACGGATGGGAGTCTAAGAATCGGCATTCAAAACACTACAGGAGAGAATAAACTAAGCATGTTTACAGAATCCATATTTCAGACTTTGGAGAAGATGGGCAGATTGCAGATGGGCTCGTGTGAAGTGTTCACAGGGGGAAAGTAGTGGAGACAGTTGCATTAAGATCATGTCTGTGTGTGATAATACAGCAGCTGTGGTTTACAGCTTTGTGCACAAAAAAGAAAATCAGTGCATCAGCCATGTGGCACATGATTTGGAGAGAACTTGTCAGTTTTGACTAATGACTACGGTCGAAGGTATTCAGCTGCTCCCATGTGAGGCTGCTTTGTGTTTTTCTGACAGGAAATGGTCTGTTTGGTGCCATCTAATCACTTTACTGCAGAGACTATAAATAAGTGGTCATTCTCCATGGACCTCCTCCTCCCTTCTTCTTCTCCTTCTTCCCCTGCTGGTGTTCTGAAGATGCCAACCGGGCTTCCTGGGTAGCTGGGACATGGATGCTCTCGTCCTCTAATGCTTCCTCCACAGATTAAACAGCAAGAAGCCCCAGAGTCCTTTATATCTGTGCCAGCTAGAAACATCCCAGAACATTACTGCAGTGCATTATGTAAATATTATTATACAATATGCAGCACAGATGAAAATCCTGTTTTGAAACCGTTCATTGGAAGAAAGCTGCAACTCTCTAAACAGCTGCTAATCTCTGCTAATGACTATTCCCTGCTTCATCTTAGTATTCATCCCATTTCCAAAACCAAACCTCCAGAGTAAAATCTGCCGAGAAAAACATTTGCAAACAGCAGCCAGGCTTCAGGAACATTCCCCATGTGGTTGCTTTGTCTTACATACAAATACCTTCATTTGAATTTCATGTTTTACATGAGTGAACTCAAACTATGTTATACTCAAGATGGCAAAAATGCATTAAAACCAAAAATACATCATCTGCCCAACAGCTTCATAGGTTCCCCAGAGTACTCCTTCCCCCACAGAGACACACACATATACACTGAACCTCTAACACTGTTTCATGTGGGTGTATAGCTCATATACAACACATAAATAATTTTATTTCAGTCAGAGTTCAGTCCAGTCATCATTCTCGGCCTCTCCAGCTTTTTATCATCACTGTTCATGTGCAGCACGTCTTTAAGCTCAGTTTTTAAAAACTCCCGGTGTAACTGCAGCCCGTAGTGTCTTCAGTGTCCCGGACACCAAATATTTCAGTGTGGACATTAAGCTTTTCTTTTCATAGCGAGTAATCCAAACCAAACATCAACATATTAATGACTAACCTCGTGTTGTGGCTGGATCATCTCAGATGTTCTCTTGGTTGAAGTTTGGTCCATTTTTGGAGTCTTCTTCCTTCCATGCTGTATGATCCCGTTTGTCTCTGCCCATCAGGGACCCTCAACATGAGCGTCTACTGAGAAAAGTTTAACCCGCATCCTCCGTCTTCCCTGTGCTCATGTTTTTATGAAGTGTCAGCCTGATAGACAAGTGACAGACAAACCTTCAGGCAGACATTTTTGGCCATTTAACAGCATGGATTCATATGTCGCCACAGTTCATCCAAACCTAACCTAATATTAGGGTTGCTGTAAATGTGCTGTCTCTGCCGAACCTCTTGCCTTGACTGTGGCATTTATCAACCTGGTGTTATTCTCATACTTTTTAAATTTGAAAACTCTGTCAGCAGTCAATTTGGGAAAGGGAATATGGAAATATGATAACAATACCCAATTTCCCCTAACCTTTGAAAAACTGAAAACTGTGAGTCAGACTTGTTTTCTTATCTTTTTAATGACAGCGTTTCACGCTGCACTCACTTTTTTGCTCTCCAAAGGAAACCAAACATGTGAAACGCACTCACTCATGCACATTGTCACATCAACACAAAGAATGTGATTTGAATTGGCAGTTTAATTTAGGCCTTGCTGGCTCACCATGTTTAGAGTTCCTGTTTTCTGAAGCTGAGAGATTGCTGAGGCCCTCTCTCCACTATAAAGACACCTGAAATAAATCATAAATGAAGCTTTGTGTACATCGAGCTTTTAGAGGGGTGTGCTGTGAAGTGAGATTAATGGGTTAGTGAAGTATGCTGAGCCTAAAGTCAGTGATTTCAGTGTCACAAAGGTGGTTCTTTTTTACCCGATACCATCACCATAGCAGCTGACAACATACTGGTACAGGAACAAATGGATCACTTTTTTGTGACTGTTTTTACATTTTTCCATGAAACCGGGCTGTAACTTCAAAACATAACCGGCGCCAGAAGTGAGCTATAGATTCTCTGCAGAGGAAACACATACTACATATTAAACCTTATGTTTTTATTCATAAAAAAAAATTTCACAAACCACAGTGAGCCTATAGACTATAAAACCTGTTGGTGTATTCATTATTTAGTGCCTGTCTGTCATAGGAATAAAGACAAGCTGGGAGTATAGACTCACCAGTCATTTCACTAGGTGTACCTGTAGAAGTACTCGTTAATCCAAATATCAAATCAGCCAATCACATGGCAGCAACTCGGTGCATTTAGGCACGCAGGCATGGTGAAGACGACCTGCCGAAGTTCAAAGTGAGCATCAGAATGAGGAAGAAAGGTGATTTAAGTGACTTTGAATGTGGTGTGGTTGTTGGTGCCTGATGGGCTGGTCTGAGTATTTCAGAAACTGCTGATCTGCTGGGATTTTCCCACATAACCATCTCTGTGATTTACAGACAATGGTCCAAAAAAGAGAAAATATCCAGTGAGCAGCAGTGAGAATGGACGGACTGCTTCGAGCTGATAGGAAGACAACAGGAACTCAAATAACCACTCGTTACAACCGAGGTATGCAGAAGAGCATCTCTGAACACACAACATGTCCAACCTTGAAGTAGATGGACTACAGTAGCAGAAGACCACACCGGGTGCCGCTCCTGTCAGAACAGGAGACTAAGACTGCAATTCCCACGGACTCACCAAAACCGGACAACAGAAGATTTCTGCTGTGACATTCAGATGGTAGGGTCAGCATTTGGAGTAAACAATGTGAAAGGGGGGCTTTTTTTAAATATCATCCTAAAATGTAACTTTTTAAACCTTTTTCCATCAATTTATAATCACTGAACACAAGCAAAGCATTGTGTTAAAGCAAATCAAGGTTTTGTTAGAGGACAAATCAAGAAAATGTATTTTATGCACAACCTTTCACAGAAAACTCCAAGGCTTTCAGTCAGTGTTAGTGATTATACAACACAAATGCACTTCATTCTCCACTGACAGTTCTAACTACAGTAATTGTTAGTCACCGTGTGTTTTAGATTTACTTTGGCAAACCTGTGCAGGCAGACACGGCTTCCTGCAGAAATCAAGAACTGTGTGGGGGTCTTTTTATGGACAGTCATACAGGTTTTTGTTTGTTTGATGTTTCTCACAAAAATAAAAGTCTGAACGAAGAGGAGAGATTGTAAACATGCAAACTTTATGAACAGTCATGGCCAAAGGTTTTGTTAGTGGCACAGATTTTCTGTTTCAGACACTTTTTATTTAGATTATGGTTTATGTGTTTCTGTGATATAGTGAAGAGCAATCTGAAGCATTTCATAAGTTTCAGAGACTTTTGTTAGCAAATAAATAAAATTTATTCAAACAGTAATTATTTACACTGTTCACCCTTCTTTTTCATAACTTCTGTAGTTCTCTGGCATGCTGGACATCAGCTTCTGGGCCAAATCCAGATTGATGGAGATCCATTCCTGCCCTATCAGTGGGCTTCTGCTTGTCCACCAGCTTTTAAGGACTGACCATAGATTGTTGTTTGGATTAAGATCTGAGGAGTTTCCTGGCCAGCTTCTGGCCATCAGAATGTTAATTTGATGATCTCCAAGCCTCTTAGTTATCACTGTTGCTGAATCATTGAAAGAAGTTGGTCTGTGAGGATGTTTTTATACCATTCTTTATTCATGGCAATATTTTTGGGCAGAATCATGAGTGAGCCCACTCCCATGAATGAGAAGCAATCCCACTCACGGATAGTCTCAAGATGCTTCACTGTTAGCACAACACAGGAAAAGGTGGAAGCGTTCACCTGTTCTCCTTGGAATGATTGAATTTCCAGATGCCCCAAAGCGTGGGAGCGGGGCTTCACCTGAGAAAATATCTTCACGCTAATCTTCTGCTGTCCGGTCCTTGTACTTTCTGCAAAATTTCACTCTGTCCTTGATGGTTTTCTTGGGGAGAAGTGGCTTCTTTGCTGCCCTTCTTGACATCAGGCCATTCTCTGAGAGTCACTGCCTCACTGTGTGTGAAGATGCACTCACATCAACTCGCTGACAATCTTGCACAAGCTCTGCAACCACTGACAGCAGTGTTCCTCCTAGAGTAGTTCCTTGTGTTTTCCTGCAACATTTGGATTTCTGATTGCTGCCTTTTTTCAACTCAGTCTTTGGACTTGTTTGGATCCTTGCATCAGCCTCAATAAAGGTTTCCATTTTGTTAATTCAGTCTGCCATAGAGTCTGCATTTGGGTCCTCGACCTGCAAAACCACAACACTGTGAATACAGAAGCATTAATACATTAAAATGCTACATAGAGCATGTTTGAATAGTGCTTCCACCACCGGGATCGGCACTGTGAAACATGTTGATTGAAGTACATGTAACAATAAAAGAAAAGACAGGAAAAAGGTAAAATAATAATCATAATCTCTTCTTGCACAGCAGGTAAAGCACAGGTTCTCTGCTTTGTTTTATGTATTGGTAATAAATGCTCACTGTTATGGATCAGTAAAGGATTTCTCTCACTAACTCCACTTCTCACCACAGCTCTGTGGATCATAACAAAGATTTAACATTTTGTTCTGCAGACACGTGTCTTTTAAAAGTAGGACACAATCAAAATCAACGAATGAAGTGTGGTGTCTCAGGTGAAAGGGACTGTGGTTTATGCACTAAACTGTAAATGGTGCTACAGCAGCATTTCTTTGTAGTGTGGAAAATCTGAGACAAGTTGAAATTAAAACATCTTGGGCTGTTTATGAGTTTTATAAATGAATGGTTTATTAAATGAGAAGTCTTTCAGAATGTACTTAAACATTTTTTCTCATTATTGGGACAATCTGGAGGTGTTTTTAGGGTATTAGGCAATACTTTTACTGACATAGCCCACTTAAGATCAAACTGGGCTGTATGTGGTCCTCAAACTGAAGGGAGTCTGACACCCTGCCTTTCAATCTCATCTTCAGCCTGAAAGAAAGTTGTATTGTTTCTGGCTCCATGTGAAGAGGTGAGAGGGGGTCATCAGCAACTCTGAAGCTGAATTTCATACATAATTTTTCTCAAGTTCTGGGGTTTTATTCTCTTGACACAAAACACAGTGTCAGTGATGTGCGCAGTGATGGCTTTGGCCTTCAAGTTTGTAAAGGAAAGAAATATTTGTGTCTGTCACGTCCTCCAGTGTTATGATGTGGTGGACAGAAGCTGTCAGCAGTAAATCCAAATCTACAAGCTTTTTTGCTTTTTCAGAGGTCTAAAAATTCACTTTTTCCTAGGTATTTAGTTTCCTTTTGTCTGACCCAGGCTTGCAGCACCTTAAAAGACATGTCAGGCTTTTCTCTCCAAGGTGGTACTTATACCAGACAACCTGTACCCTGACCTGCTTGAAGAGGTGGGCCTGGGTACAGTTCAGGTGAACTAGAGTCAAGGACACAGGTTTTGTCTCTGTGGTGGTGGGGTGTGGTTTTGACTGAGCTGCAGGGGAGGGGATGGAGCAGAGGGTTCAGGGGCAGCGCCAGGAGAGGCTGGCTGGCACAGCTGCCAGCCAACATCTAATCACATCTCTCCTATTTTACACAGCAGCGTGCTGGGATGGAGGTGTGTGTGGAGCCAGCCGGAAGGCTGCTGAACTGAACTAAACTAAACTAAACCATATTGACTGCGTCCGGCTGTGTGTGTGTGTTGGGATTCTTGGTGGCAATATAGTTCTACTGTCTCAATATAGGTACTGACACAAAACTCCCAGATCACCTGTCTGAGGTGCAGAAACGCTCCATAGTGGGGAAAAAAATACCCATTATTCAGTCAGTAAGCTATGGTAGCTATACCCATCTTTTCTTTTCAGTCTATTCAGGTCATAAGGAGTCCCAGATACAGAGTCAGTTTTCATCCATGATGACACAGGACATGAGATAGAATAATTGACTGTTGTTCAAATGTTTCTATCAGAAGGGATGGTTGGTTTTGGCACAATGTCATCATTTACCACCTGCTCCCAGCATATCAGGCCAGGGTGAAACTATCAGAAAGGTAGCTTCTGCAATACTTCCTCTTTTCTTTGGATGGTTGATCATCTCACCTCAGAGTCAGTTGCTTCAAAATGTCCAAAACCATTGGGTGACATCACTGATATATGGTTTTGTGACAGTGGCACTAACAAAAAGACAGGAAGCAGACTTGCAGAGTTGAAGACGTTAAGATTTTCACTGGGAGTGAACAGGAGGGACAAATGTGTACATCAGAGGGACAGCTCAGGTCGAGCGGTTTGGAGACAAGCTTAGAGAGGCAAGGGTGAGATGATTTGGATGTGTGCAGAGGAGGGACAGTGGATATACTGGACAAAGGATGTAGAAGATGAAGGAAAAGAGGAAGACCACAGAGAAGGTTCATGGATGTAGTGAAGGAGGACATGCAGAGGGTTGGTGTGACAGAGGAGGATGCTGGGATAGGGTGAGATGGAGGCAGATGATCTGCTGTGGCGCCCCCTAAAGGGAGCAGCTGGAAGAAGAAATAGTTCTCTTTAATTTAACCTGCATAAAATAACAGAGTGAGAACACAGTGGGGTGGAGTAACATGCACATTTTGTAGTTCATGTTCTGGACACTGTAGTTTCAACACAACAGACATCGGGTGTGACGTTAAGGAGTCTAGTGCAAGGTCATTTGGGTTCTCTGCGCACCGCTGTAATTTTTCCTAAGCCCTTATCTATTCTCCTTCACACCTTTCCTTGACCTCTTGATGTTTTCTATCAAGGTGAGGAAAAGTGGTTAGGAAAAAGAGATAGGAGGTAGTTTTGTTGAATATTCGAACATACCCCATATCTACTCTACACACTTCTCATGATTTCATAGATGATGTCACTGATGAGCTTACCCGAGCAGGTGAGATCCAGAATGTAGAAAGAGTAAGCTGATGTTACACACTCCCTCAGTGCAGACCCAGACTGAATACAGCTGAATTTAATGCTCCACGCAGACCTGTATGAGGACTCACTCTTTCCTACAGAAACAGCAGAGCCACAGTCCAGATGTTCACAGACAACAGCAGCTGCTTTCAAGGTCCAGCCAAAGTTGTCCACTGGTCTCCATTCTCCCAGATGTTTCAGCTCCAGGGTACCTGCACAGCGACTGGCTCCTCCCACCAACCTGACAGGCTCTGAACAGAAAGCAGAGAGTCATCAGTAAAAGAATAAAGTGAGTTTGAAGCAAAT
>VUQI01063466.1:6416-30512 GCA_015106735.1 Paratilapia polleni | reverse complement strand
CCCCCCCCCCCACACACTTATAAATAGGCTATAGAGGAACTTCCCACACTGCATTGTAAAAGTGAGTTGGCAGTGTGCGGTCCACAGCATTCAGCCTGTGCCGATGAGAGTTTAAAAAAAGATTGTCTGTTTATGTTGTTTACCTAATTTATGTTCACTTGTTCCATTTCAGCTCAGCGTGAGTCACTCTACTGCTGTTTCGGGGCTCCTCTCTGCTCTCTATTTCATTGTGTGTGTTTATGTCTCCTCTGCTCTGCTCTGCTCTTCTCTGCTTCACGTGTCATGGTGAAATACTTTATATTTACATAAAACAAGTGAGCGGAAGTCCATCAAAAAACACTTTAAAAAAATTAAAAACAGTTAAATATAGATTACCTAGCAGTACCAATTAGATAGGTGTGCTAATGAACCTGTCGCATGTCATGTTTTCCACCAGCACCATGTTGCCAAGCAACCAGAGTGAGGGGTGTTTGGGTGTGAGGGTTAAGATCTTTAGTGGGGCTTGATGAGAAGTAACCTCTGCCGCGCTCACAGAAAAGCTGTCCCGCCCAGTGGTTAAGTGTTTGTTTGAGTGTCTGTTGATGAGTACGACAGACGCGTTGGTTTGCTTGTCACACCTGCAGCTATAAAATCATCAACTGCATTGTTGCTAGAACCAATCATCAACCTTGTTGGAGACATCCTTCTCAACAAATACAGTGATGGGAGCTAGGGAGCAGGCTCAGGATCTATTTTAGTCATTTGATTTTTTCAAGACAGCTTCCAATCATTATGCACATCACAAATGCCAAGAAGTGTCAGGGAGTGTTTGAAAAGAAAGTGCTGAGTGAATTTTTTCCTCCACCCCCAATTGTGTGAGTGGGTGTATGGAGGAGTACGCAGAAGAAGAAATGCCTCACATTTTACAAGACATGCAAGAGAATGCAGTTTCCCTTGATTAAGTGACAGTCGCAAGTCCCCTCCCCTCTCCATCAAATGCTAAATAAACAAATGCACCTGTATGACATTAAACAGCAGAGAAAAAAAAAAAGCAAAGAAACCAAGAGCCTCACATAGAAGAATTTCCATCTTAAACATTCACTTCACAGACTCATAAACTGAGTGTATGAGTCTGCTTTTGTGGCTGCTGCAATATTTAATGTCTTTAGTTGAATACAGAGATAACTGGGATCCAGTCCTGTGCGCCTAAAAACTGGAATGAGTTCCAACACAGCTTAAAGTTAGAGAGATTATATTCCAATCAATATCTGTGAATCTTCTATTTGGTATGATTTTTTTGTGTGTTAGAGACAGATATCTGTTCCAGGATTAAGTTAATCGTTGTGTTCTTGTGCATGTTTAATTTGCAAAACAGATCCTGATCTCAGTGAGATTTCATGAGTGAAGCTCAGCTAAATATGATTTGTCATGAAAGCTTTGCAAAACAGTAATGTAATGCATTGCAACTTTGCCAAAAAAAACATTGATTAAGACCCCACGCAACACAGTGGGTGACTCTTCCGATTGCTTTTTAAACTACCGATATCCTAGAAACATGCACAAATCATCCAAGAGACTAAAGAGAAAAAGATCTAATAAATTGGGCACCCTAGCACGATGATCCAAAATAAAAGAAAACATTCCTCTGGGGAAAAGTGTAAAAAGACAGCTAAACAGCTTCTGTGACAGAGTAATAAAAACAAACTACATGAGACCAATTTCCATCCTTAAGAGCTGGGATAATAAGATGCACATCGTTTTACAGTAGACTGGCTTTATTTTGCAATGAAGCAATCTGGAGCAATAGTTAAAAAAAAAACAACTCTCCCACGATCGTGGCAGCACTGCTTGGTAAGAATAAGTAACATCTGGGTATAAATTCACTCCAAGGCCTTAAATAATTGTCAATAATACAACAACCCTCAAAGTTGTATATACAGTATAAAAAACAAAAAAACTAAACACTACACAACAGAGTGTGGGATGGATCATCCTGGGTTTATCATCAGTACAGCTCATGGCTTTGTAAAACACATGTCCAAAAAAACCTTAGAGTTTTAAGACCCACTATCAGCTTCTACAGATTGCAAAGCTCATTACACGCCACAATATGACAGTACAACCCTGTTTTGAAAAGTTGGGCCTACTGTTTAAAATGTGAAGAAATACAGAATGTAGTGGCTAGAAAAACCTTTAAAACATACTATTTAGTGAAAATAGTGCAGACATAAAATATCAAATGATACATTTAATAAATGAGGAACTGTAATTATTTATTTATGATTTTTTTAATGTGCTTGTGTTCAATTTGATGCCAGGAACATGCTTCACAAAAGAAGTGCCAGGAGCATTTTTACCACTGTGTTGTATCACATTTTCTTTTTGTGCTCTGTGTATTGGGGAACTAAGGAGCCCAAATGCTGTAGTTTTTGCATTCAGTAAGAAGTCAGAGTGCACCCAGACTCTTTTACTACAGAGCTGAGCTCATTATCATTCAGCACTGTCTTGCTGAAAGAAGCAATAAACAAGATAAAACCTGTACAGTGCCTTGAAAAAGTATTCATACCCATTGAACTTTTCCACATTTTGTCATATTACAGCCACAAACTTAAATGTATTTTATTGGGATTTTATGTGATAGACCAACACAAAGTAGTGCATAATTGTGAAGTGGAAGGAAAATGATACACAGTGTTCAAACTTTTTTACAAATAAAAATTTGAAAAGTGTGGCGTGCATTAGTATTCAGCCCACTTTACTCTGATACCCTTAAATAAAATCCAGTGCAACCAATTGCCTTCAGAAGTCACCTAATTAGTAAATAGAGTCCGCCTGTGTGTACTTTAATCTCAGTATAAATACAAGGGGTGTAAATACTTTTTCAAGGCACTGTATAGATCAATCAGCCTTAACAGTGCCTTGACAGATGTGGCAGTCATCCCATGCCATGTGCACTAATCCACCCCATACCATAACACATTCTGACTTTTATTTGCTGCACTAAGATGGTAATCCATGATTTCCAAAAATAAATTTTGATTACTCAGATCACATGACAGTTTCCCACTTCACCTCAGTGCATCTTTAATGAGCTCGGGCACAGAGGTGGTGACAGATTTCTGCATCTGGCTTAAACACCCTTTTTTCTTTGTGTGATAGAGCTTTAACTTGAATTTGTTAAGCAGTGGCAAATTGTGTTCACTGACAATTGTTTTCAGAAGTGATTCTGATCCCATGCACAAATTCCTACTACAGAACTGTGTCCCTTACATTCAAAGACTTCTAAGGATTTTCTTAATCTTTCAATGGTATTATGTATCATAGATGATGATTTGAAATTTTACACTGAGAAGCACTATTCCTGAAAAGTTAAACCATTTGCCCTTAAAGACTTTCACAGACTTGTGAAACCCTCCCCGTCTTTATTTCTAAAAGACTTAGAATCCCTGGGGTTCTCTTTTTATACCCAATCATGTTAGTAATTAGCCTGATTAATTTTGGGGTGTTCCACCAGGTCTCACTGGCCGTGATGTTGCTGAATCACGTTCAAAAGTCCAGCATTTCTATGCTGTTTTTGAAAACAATAAATTTTGCAGATATTTTGTAAATCACTGCTATCTATTTTCATTTATATATTTTACACAGTACCACAACTTTGTTGGGAAATGGTTTCATCTGTGTTGTAATGAAAATAAATATTTGTGTGAGCTCATTCTTATTTGGTGCCATTCTTACTCTAACAGGCTACCAGTTGGCTGGGTGAACTGCTATGGATCACTACTGTATCACTGCTGCTGGTGACTATGACTAAGAAATTCATCATATTGATATGAAATATACAATCCAGCCTTATCCGTTCACCTGCATGAGGGCCTATGGTTTTAGGAGTGAACTGCCCTATTTGCATCAAGACAAAATTCAGACAGACCGGGGGATTGATAGGGAGTCAGCCTATCCAATAATGATGAGATGTTGATGTAAAATTAATAAGACCCTTTCACAATCAGAACTGACCTTTCTGACTGCTCCCACTTCGCTTGAATTTTTAAGCTGCATAACTAAAAGGTGAGTTCAGAGGGTGCGATGTGGCTGTAATTTATCAGGGGAGGAGCCTCTGAAGTTTGCACTTCTACACAAACACAGTTTTCCATTAATGCAGCTCTAAACAAGCACAAAATTGGGATTTTGTTACCTTTCTTGTGAGTCAAGAGTATTTGTTCAAAGAACAAGAGAACACTGCTTATATATTTGAACCACATTTTCAGGGCAATATGAGCCAGAACAAGTATATTCTTCATACTGGCAAGTCAGACCTTGGAAACAAGAACTGAATGCCTCAATGCTGCAAAAATCGAACCAACTAAGATCTCTTAGAGAAGGACGATGACAGACACTTTAAGTATGCAGCAATCTCAGAAAGAAAAAACTTTCTTGAGATTTTTAGTACCTCTTCAAAACCACCTCAGTCCAGCTTGTGCGTGAACCACATAAGCTATACGCATTTATTTCACATGGGCACTTCAATTAGTTCTCCTTTTGACATTTTAAACACAGATACACAAGTGCTGTAAATAAAATTACCTAATGTAATGAGTCAAACCAAAACACCTGATATTCTCATGGTGTCAGTGAAGCACAAGAACTGCATGTGGGTGCTCACATACCTCTTCATTTGAGTGTGCACCTGTTTGTGTATGTGCTGCCATATCGAACACGATCACACAGTGATGACTGTAACGACACATCATCATAACTCTTCAGCGGGTGAGTGCGTGTACAGTGTGTGCTTGTTATGAGCGGATCCATACAGGCAACACACCATGCTGACAGAAAGTCTATCAAACATAAGTAAACATTAGGATGTGTACAGTTTTCTGTGCACCATAACTGGCATCTATAATAAACAGCTGTTTAGTCCGCCTTAAAAAAAAAGGAGACAAGGAATAAAAGGTATAGACATCAATTCTGTTGCTTCGTAAGGCACGAATGCTTTGTTTCACTATGTATAAAATATTCCACATATAACATCAAATTAGTGAGTGAAAGACAGGTGAAATATGCAAGCAGTCTCCTTTCAAACTGCTGAAGTAACACACTCATCCAGAAGAATCTTTGACCCAGAACCCCTTTACAAACAGGGGGGGAAAAGATGATCTCAGGCCACCTACCAGCAGGGGTAGAAGGAAGAGATAGGAATCAGGGGAAGAAGAGGCGAAGACAGAAAGCAAGGGGAAGTAGCGCAAAGGTAAGAGGTAAAGGACAGGCCATTGTAGATATAAGCACAGCGGGCAATACCCCTGGTAAAAGCTGTGCAGTCAAACATCAAAGCCAAACATGGAGCTGAAGGATCAGGGAGGAATACACACAACCAGGAGACATACAGGGAAAAACTGCATCCTCAGATGAGGCTGGGGATAACCTTTACCTGTACCTGTGTACAGTATACCCTCTATGTTGTGGGCCGGATGTAACCACATATTCTTTGAGGAGGTCATGTCACCCCCAATACTGAGAAAATACCAAATCTGACTGCAGTGTGAGAGAGGCCATAGTTACAGTGTGGTTGTAAGGACAGTGAAGCACTGTGAATTAAGAGGCAATATGAGCTAAGTGAGTCCTCAAAAGTGAACAGAGGTGACCTTAACATCTAGCATAGGAGGGGCAGGGGAGGATAAAAACAGCTCTTTACAGATGGTAAAGTTACTTTTTACAGTGAGTGGAGTGGTATGCAATGTTTTTTTTTATCTTTAATTTGTGTTTGTTTTTTGTAGGCGAATTCAATGTAGCTCTCCAAAGCCACAATTCAACTGTAATGTATCGTATCTATTACACATTGAAATGTCTGTCAAAATACAGCTGTTAATGTGACTCAGGAAGATCAGAAACGTGTTACAGTAATATCTAAATCTCATGATAATATTGATCAGGTGTTACTGAATGAAATCTGGGGTTTTCTGCAGAAACAGATGAATCTGTGGTGTCCTGACAGGCAGCTGGCTGTGAGTCAGATGTTCCTTTGACAATGATAAAGCCTGCAACATCACACTGCAGCAGAAACAATAAGTGCTTCTTAAAATTGAGAGTGATGCGCGCATTTATGCATGTGGCACAGCAGCTGTAACTTTAGCAACAATGGATCGGTCTGGATTTAAAATGTCCTGTCTTCTTCTACACATCAGACAGGTCAGCTGTTCTTCACGAAGTCCACGCTTGTATAGTGGAATTGTTTGTGATAAAGTAGCCCCTCTTTGGATGAATCCTGAGCTACATCAGGGCTGCCAGTATCATCACGCACAAAGTTACATTTTAGTGTCTTTACTGTGTTATGGGAGATGGAGTTGTGAAGGTGAACTTTTTAGCTGCATCGATTCTGTACTGGTCCATTTAAGGGGTCAGTTCACCCCTTTTTTCTCCCATACTTCTAGTAGTATCTCTCCATTCAGAAAGTTTGGATTTTCTATCCAAAATATGACATATCACAATATCTAAGAGCATTCCCCAAATGTCTGACTAAAGATTACACCCTTTGGTGAGGGTGTAACGCACCTCCCCAGAGGGGAAACTCACTCCCAGCATGTTCATGATGAATTGGCCAAGTTATGGCTTGCTGGGCATGAAATGTGATTTATTTCGATCTAGATGGAAAGAAAAAGACAGAGAGAGAACCGAGGCATGTAGGCCAGTATGGAGACCCACAGTAAAAAGTGTAAAAAGTGCTGCTGCTGCAGTGTATTGGGTCTGTATTGTGAGCAAGATTAATTATCTCATAGTGAAAGGCTACAATACACTACACTTCTCACTAATGTAATAACTTCTTTAACTTCTCTCAATCATCTTCTCCCCTCCTTAATTTTACTTTATTAAGGAAAATCTGACAAATCACTTACTACAAGAGAATAGGAGCATATTAGAGTAAGTATTTGTGTATCCAGAACAATGTAGCTGTTTCATGTTTTATTCAAGTTCTCAGCAAATTGACTAAAACAAAACAGTCTTCAGCTGAAGTAGACATAATCTTTTAAAGCTGCTCCAAAGACTGAATAAACTGACCTCACAAACAGATACAGCCGTCTCCTTACCGTGCACAGGTCCTTATACTGCATCTTCTGGAACTTGGTGTCGGCATTGCCGGCACACAGCTCGACATATCCCAACACAACTTGGAACACTGTGTTGTGGATGGCCTGGGTGAAGTGCATGTGTAGCTGGTCCATAGCAGTCTGCAGAGAGAGCCAAACACACAGTTATGAAAACTATTATGACAAGATGTCACCGTCAGTCTGCCAGCATGGATCTGTGAAAAGGCAAACAGCAGGGAAACTGCAAATCAGACTTCTTGGAGCACATATTGTATACTTAATATTTTGAGTTTCACACTATGGCGCAGGGGAAATGAAGATAGCTGTCTACCCTGGGAACCGCAATGTTCCAGTTCCAGTGAAACTGGGCAATTTTTGCCTCCAGTTTCCATGATTCACATCTTGGTGCAGTTTGCTGTTGTAAAATGTAATTAATGAAGCCACAAGGAAATAACAGAAAAACACAATGGCAGAGACATATTTGTGGCACGTACGGTGCGGCAGCAGAGCTAGCTGCCTCCAGCTCTGCTCACTTGTCGCACTGTTAATTTCATGTGTCATACCTGAAGCCATTTTATCAAAATCATTTATCATGACTCAAAGTGAAAAACTCCTCAACTACTCCCAGAAAGATAAACACCTATAGTGTCTTAAACATCACCTACAAAATGCTGTTATTTATTTTTCAATGAATTCGCCAAAGAGCCTCTTCCATTTCTGCTCCAGCTTTGTTTGAATTCAACTATAAGCAGGTCATTTCCTCCATATACACCAAACATGAGGGAGCGTTAGCATTTATCTGAAGTTTTCTTTGTGTCCACCTGGTGATTTTAAATTCAATATTCACCCATGTTTTTTTTTTTAATCTGTTTTTGTCTCCACATACCCCCGTGGGGAATTTTCTTAACGCTTCACAATGCTCAACATCAATATTGTCTGTCTGCTGTTTGGTTGTGGGCAGATAGCTTAAGGTGAAAATACCCCCAATGACAAATGTGGGAAGAAAACAACACAGCAAAATAAGGGCTTTAAAAAAAAGGGTGCTAACCATTTTCACACGGAGTTACACAGGTTCATTTAACATAAAACAGCTGTTATTATTTTAACTGACAGTAATTATTAAAGATTATATTCTGCCAGTAATTCCAAAAGCTACTCATAACTGATTTCATAAAAAAACACTGTAGTTATGCACTCAGTTTGAGTCTGTTATCCTTTATTCTCTTCTAAAGTCAATTTACATTTACCACCACTTTCTGTCTTGCAGTTCCCACCCACTGTCTCGCTATGGGACCCTTGAGAAATGAGGACACCAGAGTCGCAAGGGACGTGGGCACAGTATTGAGCAAAGCCCTAGGTAATGGGTGTTGCAATGCAATTAGATTTTCTTACCATGAGCATGACCACAAAATATAGCCCCTATCCATTCTGAACCCCTGCTGGCACAAAAGTCATTTAAACAGTTCTTTTCTTCTTTCTGAGGGAGTTTCACTTCATCTGTCCTAAAAACATAATGAAAATCACTGACTGTACAATGTCTGGGCTTCAGACAGAAAAAGGAAGAAACTATGGCAACACCCATAAATATAAATCTACAGCCATGTTTAATATGAGCATCAATGATTTTAAACACTGTATACACAGTTCTATGCAGTTATATTTAAGTTAGGTTTTGTTACGAAAAAGAGAAAATGGGCACGCATACAAACATGAGTGGAAATACAGTATATAAGGTAAAAACAGAGTTTGTACAATTCCAACATGCATGAAAGTCAATATTTGGTATGACCACCTTTATTCTTCAGCCTGAACTCTCTTAGGCAAGCTTTCTTGTAATTTCTTTAAGAAGAGCAACATTCAAAGCTCTTCTTTGAATGTTGGCTGCCTTTTGTTCCATTTTCTGTCAAGATGATCCCACACTGCTTCAGTAATGTTGAGGTCCGGGCTCTGGGGAGGCCAATCCATGAGTGATGGTGTTTCATTGTTCATCTATCCAGGTAAGTTTTTACTGCATTGGCAGTGTGTTTGGGATTATAGACATGCTAAAAAATGAAGCCGTTGTGAATCAGACGCTTTCCAGATGGTATTGCAAGTTGGATCAAAATCTGATGGTACTTTTCTGCGTTCATAATTCCATCAATTTTGACAAGATCTCCAACACCACTGGCTGAAATACAGCCCCAAACCATGACAGAATCTCCACCGTGTAGAGATAGACACTCACTGTTGTACCTCTCTCCTGACCTCCTTCATACATATTGATGACAATTTGAACCAAAATTTTCAACTTCACTCCATAAGACCTGTTGCTACTGATTTTCAGTCCAGTTCTTGTGTAATTTGGCATACCTCAGCCTTTTCTCCCTGTTTCCCTTCCTTAAGAATGGCTTCTTGAGAGCCACAGTTCCCCTGAGACCATTTCTGACGAGGCTTCAGTGAACAGTAGATGGATCAACTGAAGGGTCAGATGCATCTCTCGGGTCCTGTATCAGGTCTTTGCTCGATTTTTGTCCTATTTCTTAAAGACATGACTTTCAGATACTGTTCATCTGCTGTAGAAAGTTTTATAGCCCTGCCACTTCTTCTTTTGTCCTCCACTTGTCCAGTTTCCTCAAATTTTTTTAAGGACACACTGCACACCATCCAGAGATATGCCAATTGTTCATCTAAAAGCTCTTTGAGAATCACCTTGTTGGAGCAAAAATACTATTTTATGCCTGTCAAACTGCGTTATCTTTGGCATTTTTTGTAGAATAGAATCAACTAAAGAAATGGGAACAAATTCTGTGTTTTTGTGACAGGCTGCTAGTAAAAAGTGCTAAAGATACAATTTAAAATTGGTTCACACCATCGAGAGATGTGCCAAGTTTTCGGCTAATAGCTCTTTGGGAATCACTTTGTTGGTACAAAAATACTCTTTTATGCATGTCAATCTGTGTTATCTTTGGCATTTTTCATAGATTCTACTAAAGAAATGAGAACAAATAGTGAGCTTTTGTGACAGGCTGCTAGTAACAAAGTGCCTAAAGATACAACTTAAAATTGGTTCTTTGCTAAGTTGTCTGTTGTTTGTTAACACTGGTTCATCCCTTGAGTTAGGTGCCTCTTTTATATTGAATGTATCATAGGTCAGTGTTAAGTGGCTTAACAAACAAACAAAAAAAACAAAACATTCCTCTGAAAATGATCAGGTACAAGAACTGGACTGAAAATAAGTGAAAAAGCAGCCAATGTCCAAAGAAAAACTTTGAAAGACATTCAGAAAGCCTGGAGAACTATTGCTCAAGAGCACTTTAAAAAATTACAAGAAAGTCTGGCTCCTTTGAAGCAAAGTCTGTATATGATAGAAAATTTGAAAAAGCAGTATGAGCCCCCTTTAACAGACATAATTATCAATAAACTGCATGTCCAAGCTTTTTTTTTTTTTGCAGCTACTTATACCAAACAAGCAGATGAATTGAATAGATAAATGGGATAAAGCGAGCTGTCAGACTATTTAGGCTGAGAGAAACCAGTGCATCAGAGCCAGGTAAAGACTGCCAAGAGACTATTGTAACCAGGAAAAAATGCAAATGGTCTGGTGCGGTATGCTACAGTTTGTTAAGCATTTTGTGAGGCTGATTACTACCTTGAGACACAGTTAATTTGTGTGTCCAAAAGAATTAGATTAAAAGTGCACATTTGTCTGCAACGTAGCAAAAGGAAAATTCAAGATTTGAATAAAGTAAATGGCTAATTGAGATAAACACAGATGCAACAACAACAAAAACAACAATAAGCAGTAGGGAGCAATGGCAAGACAATTCCTTAGTTTTGCTTTTGTGTCTGAAAAGGCTCATTACCACAGTAATTGCAAATCATCACTCATTCTCAACAAAACAGAGCTCCTTTCTGTGTGTACATTCAGCAAGTTAACAGCTACACTTTTCTTTCCAGTTTCTTCTTTTAACTTCACAAACCCAACACTTCCATGTGGACAAAGCTACATAATTGGATTTTGCAAAGCCTGTCCACACTAATGTGCAGAAATTAAACAGGCTGCCTAACATTTTAAAGCTGTACAATAAAATGTCATGTTTGCAGAACATTCATCTTCCCAGTGTAACTCAATTTTAGACAGAGACATGGGAGCAAAAGTTGAAAGAGAGACAGTAAGACAGAAAGGAGTCACTTATAAAAGATATTACCAGTGCCATTCAAGGTTATAGTCTATTTTGTTTTCTCCCCCAGAAACTGCAGTACTTTTTTGTTTCAGTTCTCAACATAAAGACTCTACAGCTTTAAATAAACTAAAAAGAGAATGTCACAGACAAACACGGTTTGTGACAGCATCAACTCCTCTATTTTGATGTTTAGAGAGATTATTTTATACTATAGAGGGAATATTTGGAGAATTTGATTCATCTCTGTGGACGAGAGTGGATTGACATTAAAGAAAGCATTTTGAAATCATCAGTATGACATTCCATGTGGCCTTGCTCATTCAGAGACACTAAAACAGGCTTTACTTCAAGTAGAAGACCACTAAATGTACACAAAAATAAATCTCTTTGGTAAAAAGGAATAGTAACATTAATAACATAGAAAAACTTGAACAAAACAGCATTCTTATGTCTTCTATGATGGTTTAACCAGACTGTTCACAGATTCTTTTGTTTAAATTGAAAGGGTGAAACAAGGTTGTAAACATGAGGGAATAACTTTGCCAACTAATAAGACAAACTCCCGAAGTAGCAGAGGAGTGCACAAAGGAAAACAACAGAATCAAGGACAGTCACAGAAACCTTTTAAAAAGGATGACATTATCTTTCAGGTCCAAACAAAAATCCCCATATGAGCAAAAGACAGAGTCAAAGAAAAGCAAACATGCAGCAAGTGAAGAAAATAAGCAGGTTATTGTCTATCCATGTTTAGCCATTTTCACTGGACCTTGTAGGCCAGTCAAACCACTGACCTGTGTTTTCCCCAGTAGCGTGTAGGCCAGCTGGACCTTGGTGTAGTGTGAAACATCAAAGTGCTTACAAGTCTTCGACAGGGCGACATCAAGCTGCTCCTGGAGCCAGAAATAGGCAGATGACAAAGGAAAAGAAGGGGCAAAGTAAGGGAAAGAAAAAAGAGAGGGATTATCAATGTTAAGACCAGGGATTTAGATATGGATGTGCAGTTGTAAAGCTATCACACACAGCCAAGGGCAGATAATTGGATGTGGATTTGTGTGTGTGTGTGTGTGTAAGTCTTTAACAAAGAGAGGAAAGTTAGCACAAGGGTGTGTAATGTGTAACAGTAAGCTGACCTCAAAGAGTAGAGCACCGATAAAGGCCAAGTGATCAATCGCTGTGCATCACAAAACATTTTCTCATGCCTTACGTTTAAAGCTCCACTTGAACAAACAGACTAGAACTACAGGACAGGAATTTAGAGCAATTAAGAGTGTCAGCTGATTACATACACAACATATGGCGGGGTGTGTAAATACAGTATATTTATACATATTCTTTTGCATTAAACACTCTTGAAGATGCACAATAGATGGTGTAAGTGCCTCTGACTGCACTATGTGCATGTGTTTACCTTTATGTTTTTAAAAGATTTTGCATTGCTAATTCACTAACTCATGCTGACAGGTAAACAAACAAACACCCAAGCAGGTGGCTACGTACGCGTGCATACATGCACGTCTCCTTCTTGTTTACGGACAAAACTGTACGTAATTAATCTACTCAAGCGCAGCAGCAGCCGTAAAGAGAAAATTGCTTTGCATACCATTTATCACACACACAGATAACACGACACAGCCAGAGATGAAACAGATATAATTTACTATGCTCGCACACTCATTATAGCGACTTTCTGAATGTGTCAATATCTGGCAGACCCAGAGTGAGAAGGCAAACTATGAAAATGTCAAAATGAAGTCTAAATTGCTTCTTTCAGATGAAGGCTTCTGGAAAATTACAAGGTTAAAGCTAAAAATGACGCACTGCTAAACGTCCTTTTACTGATACTGCTCTCGGCTAATAGAATTAGAGATGAAGCATGGAACCACATACCTCAATTTGCTCCAGAGTGTCTTGTAGTTTGGAATTCAATTCGCTGTGGAGGGGGGAAAAAAAAAAAAAGAGGCTGTTGAGGGTGGAGTATGGTAATAATAACTTTCATTATCAAATAAAACTAATATTTTTTTGTTTAAGGCATTTATCAGTTGTCATTTAAATTTTCAAGTTTGAAATGACAACAAATTTTAGAAAATGTCAATTGCAAGTTACTGGAATCTAAACTTGAAAATACTCATTACACATGGAAAATCAACCCAATGTTAACTTTACAAATTTGTAACCATTTTTTAACCATTTAACAATATGAAAGCAGCAATAATGAAGAACAGCTACTAGTATTTTTTTCATTTATTTCAAATTATGAATCAATTAGTTAAACTAATTATTCCATAAATAACAAAAAAGCAATACCAGAGGAAAATAAGTGATGGATGTACACCAACTTTAGAAAGAAGTGTGCTATATTTTATGTTTCAGTGTTTTTCCTTTTTCAATTTCTACAGTGAAATCCACTGTGTGAATGCCGATAGCGTGTGTGTGCGTCTGTGCATTCACCATGCTATCTAAGATACAAAATGCCCACGCATCCTTGGAGCGTGTTCAGATTTTGACTCATCCCGGAAAACACTTTCAACTCCACAGCTGAGAAGTAGCAACAGGAATCATGACTATTTTGCAGATCCCAAGATGCCAGTTCAATTCCCTTGTGACTTCCCTGGAACTGCATTCATTCATAATCACCCTCTGTTCCACCGTTTCCCTGCCTCTGTCACCGCTTTGCTCGGGGTCTTTTTCAGGTCAGCCCTCTCTTATGTTGTGCCTTGTGAGTCTGCAGTTGCCCGGGGGAGAGTGTGTCCTTAACAAATTGCTAATTAAGCATCTAGCTTCAGTTGAGGATAGGGAGTGAGGAAGCAGAAGAGGAGGGAGCAAAGAAACTGAGAGGAGACTGCAAATTTAGTCTCACGTGTATTGTAGTTTGCAAAACAGGTAAATAAATGATCTGTGTACGTATGCATGTGTGTGCATACTGTGCAAAAGGTAAAATGTGGCCATCTAGCTGAAAAATAGACATGAGAGTAAAAGTTAGGAAGAACTAACTTACAGCAGTCTCAATTTAACTTCCAATGATGACTAAGCAGTTTACCACAGGTATGACATACAATGCAGCTGAGTAACAAGTAGCAATGATAACATCAGAAATTCTCAGTCATAGCCAGCTCCTCAGTAGAAACTATGATTAAAAGCCAAGATAAAGAAAATAACTTGGAACACAGGCTCGACCAAAGAGGGCTGAACTGATTAATGCTAATAAATGTCTGAATGTACACTATGTTGCCAAAAGTATTCACTCACCCATCCAACTCATTGAATTCAGGTGTTCCAATCACTTCCATGGCCACAGGTATATAAAATCTAGTACCTAGGCATGCAGATTGCTACTACAAACATTTGTGAAAGAATGGGTCGCTCTCAGGAGCTCAGTGAATTCCAGCGTGGTACCGTGATAGGATGCCACCTGTGCAATAAGTCCACTCGTGAAATTTCCTCACTACTAAATATTCCACAGTCAACTGTTAGTGGTATTATTACAAAGTGGAAGCTATTGGGAACGACAGCAAGTCAGCCATCAGTGTCTGACCTCACAAATGCGCTTCTGGAAGAATGGTCAAAAATTCCCATAAATGCACTCCTAAACCTTGTGGAAAGCCTTCCCAGAAGAGTTGAAGCTGTTACAGCTGCAAAGGGTGGGCTGACATCATATTAAACCCTATGGATTAAAAATGGGATGTCACTCAAGTTCATATACATGTGAAGGCAGACGAGCAAATACTTTTGGCAATATAGTGTACACAGGAAAGGCCCAAAGGAGTGCAAGTCTAAGTATATACACCAGAGGAGCAGAGGCCAAGACAATAAATGCCCTTGTGGTAGCTGGGTGTGGTTTTTGCTTAGCTGCAGGAGAGGTGGGGCAGAGTGATTAAGGGAACAATGCTAATCTGCTTCTTCCTTTTTATGCAGTAGCATGCTGGGAGCTGGACTGAAACATGCAGAGTCCATGCCAGTGGACACAGCCACACACAGCTCTGCGTCAAGAGTTGTGTGTGATTCAGTGTGCCAGGCAGCCTCAAGTGGAGCACAGAGTTTGTGTTTGTTATAACGTGCGTGTATGTGTGTGTGTGTTACAAAATAAGGACTCTAAGTGGCCGAACTGATCCCCGATTGATTCTGTGCAGAGGTGAACTCAAGCTTAACGGAGTCTCTACTACAGCCCTGTTATAAAGCATTCAAGTGTACTGTGTGGCACCACAGAATAACAGGAGCTAAACCGCAAGGTAAAAAGTGCTGGGACAGCATAAAAGAAAAAAATATAATCATTAGCAGTTTTAGAGAAGGCCAAAACAAACATAACCTTACTTTTCAATTCAATTTTCAATTCAATTTTATTTGTACAGCATCAAATCACAACAACAGTCGCCTCAAGGCGCTTTATATTTTAGGGTAAAGACCCTACAATATTAGACAGAAAAGACAGAAAACCCCAACAATCAGACGGCCCCCTATGAGCAAGCACTTGTGGTAGACCTCAAATATCACAGAACACAGAAGCCGTTTTCAATGTGCACCTTGGCTGTCTGTCTTGCTAGCCACAGTTAACTCCATAGGTTTTTTTTGACAAACACAGTTTTCGTAGGTTTTGCCTCTGTACACCACCACAGATAATTTTAAATCGAACAATGAAGATATGAATTAAGTGCCGCCTTTCAGCTTTAAGGGGTTTAACAAAAGTTTGCAGTAACTGTTTAGGAATTACAGACATTTTTATATATGGTTTTATAATTGGACAACTTACTGACGAACAGTTTCATGGCTGGGTGAGGCCTTGTCTCTTATATCAAGACAAATGAAGCAGATAAAAGACCTGGAGTTGATTCCAATTGTTGAACTTTCATTTGGTAGCTGTTCAAGGGAACTCTCAGTATGAGGTCCAAAGAGAAAATAATGCAAGGAAGGTCATCATTAGGTTAAAAAAACCCAAAATAAACCTATCAGAGAGACAGGAAAAACTTTAGGAGTGGCCAAATCAACAGTCAGGTACATTCTTAAAAAGAAGGAATGCACTGGCTGGCTCAGTAACACCAAAAGGCCTGAAAGACCACAGAAGACAACTGAAGTGGATGATTCCTTGGTTAAGAAAAACTCCTTCACAGTATCCATCCAGGTGAGGAATGCTGTCGAGGAGGTAGGTGTAACATTGTCAAAGTCTACAATCAAGAGATGCCTTCATGAATGGAAATACAGAGGTGCAAACCACAGGTTATACTCAAGAACAAGAAGGTCAGATTAGACCACAAAACACCAAAAAGAGCCTGCACAGTTCTGAAAAAAAAATATTTGGACAGATGAAACCAAGATTAACTTGTACCAGAATGATGGGGAAAGTATGGAGAAAGAGAGAAACAGCTCATAATGGGAAGCACCAACAACCCAAGAGTTTTTCAAGGCAAAGAAATGAGATATTCTTCACTGGCCAAGTCAGTCACCTGATCTCAACCCAACAGAGCAGCTTTTCAGTTATTAAATACAAACTGAGGGCAAAAAGACCCACAAACAAGCAACAACTGAAGGTGGCTGCAGTAAAGGCCTAGCAGAGCATCTCAAAGGAGGAAACACAGCATTTTGGTGATGTCCATGGGTTCTAGACTTCAGGCAGTCTGACAGCAAAGGAGTTTAACACAATCCTTATATTTAAAATTATGTTAGTTTATCCAATAACCTTTGAGCCTCTGAAAATGGGAGAGTATGTAAAATGTATGTAAAATAAAAATGTATGTAAAGAGTATGTAAAATAAAAATGGCTGTAATTTCTACATAGTAGCTGGGTAGTCTTCCAGTATTCTGGTAAAGTTTACAGCAATGGACTGATCTGCAACTTTTTTCAAAATCATCCACCTACATAGCAGACATCATATCCATTAAGCTAAAATGAAGAATTTAATTGTGCATTATTGAAGCCTAAAATGATTCTGTAAGCCTAACTTAAGCACACATGGCACAAAACGGATTGATGAATATCCGCCACTAGACAAGGTCAACAAACCTCAAGGAACTTTGACCTCTGAGCTTTTGTGGTCTGCAAAAGGTCAATCAAAGCCTATAACCCAGGTCACCTGTTATTCTATCTTTATCCTCTGTATGTGTTACTTACTGTCCACTTCATATTGTTTTTTGTACAGATGCAGCTCCTCCCTACATACTGGCACTCACCCAGGATCAGACAGAATGCATAAATAACAGATGAGGAGGAAAAAACTAATTAGCAATCTGTTCCCCGCAGGGAACACAAGCATTGAAACACAGTTTTGTGGAAATCAGGGAGTTTTTTTTAACCCCATTTCACTAATAACTGGACAAAAGGTGTCCTTAATCATCAAAGGGGCAGGGGAAGGGCTTCAAAGAGTGAAAGACAGGGAGAGGGGACAACAGTGACTACAATTATGGAAGTCAGAAAGCAGATGAGGTTAGGGGGAAACTAAAAGAAAAGAGGATAAGCAGGAATCAACTGAAAGATAAAGTAGTTTATGACCAAAAGCAGTGGGGAAAATTGATCCTGACAGACAAACAGAATGTGCTAAGGTTGCTTTACTATTTTCTTCAGGTGCAAGATTTTATGTAATATTTATTGAGGTATTTCCACTGACATCTCTATTGGAGTTCTGCATGGGTACAACTAAGACTTGTCGGCCCCAAAGTAACACCAAAAGCTGATAAAATGATATGGATTCTTCAGCGACATTTCTATAGTTTATCAGATTCTTAAGTCATTTTTGCTTTTTGTGTTTATATATTCATTTGTTTTCCAGACTAGAACTTGTGCAAAACTCGGATACAGTCCAAAAGAGTGGGTTTCATCAATGGGGTCATTGGGGTGCTTTGTTTGCTTCATGCCATCTCAGCTTACTAAGATTTAGAGCAGATGTAGGAACAGACAGCTCAACTTAGAGCTTTCTTACTCTAGATATTCACTAAGTTCAGGCAGAGATTTTCACTTTTCTTTTTTTAAGAAATGCTACACCACTAATAGAATAAGCTCTGATTAGTCTGTCTGTTACACTGAGTACTTAGTTCAGTAGCTAATATAAAAACCCAATTAAATCCAAACATTTAAAAAGAGACAACATGTCTAACTAAAACCGTTTTGCTGGAGAAATTAAGACACCGTGGATAATTAGTGCTTATTCTGGAAAGGGCTGGAGCTTCAAATAAATGAAAATAAAAATGATGAGAATCATCTTTCTTCCAAACCTACAAGAGCAACTGAAAATGAAAGTCACAAATACAGAAAAAGGCAGAGTGAAAAAACCCCACATCTATTAGACCAAAGCAATTGAGATGACTCTGAACACGCTTTAAGATCCATGTGTTACTATGAGTGGGGGGACATTTATCTGTAAAGCTCAGCAAATCAACACAAATTCCGGTGACACACTATTATCCGTGATTCTTAAAATTCCGCACTGGTGCACAGGCCTCCAGCCTCCAAAGGCTGTAGTACAACTATAAAGAGATGGAGGAAGGCATGGAGACTCTAGATAAGTTGGTGAACTACTGCACTGCTTGTAGTGTCACGCTGGGCAGGCTGCTTTATATGTAGTTATGTGCTAAACTGCCCTGTCCTCCTAATGCAGAACAAAACAAACACATTTAGCACAATCGTTCCATTTCTGTAGAATTACTATGTCAGTAGTAATTTATAAACATATATATGATGTACCTTAATTGTGTAATAATCAAATAATTATATTTTCAGAGAAGAAAACGCATGCAAGAGCTAGACTAGATGCCGCCTTTGTAATTCTAAGTTCACAGCAGAGTTCACAGTTTAGGAATACTATGCTTCATATGTGGGGGTCTTAAGCAGCCCAATAGCTGCACATGTGGACTGCCTGAAGAAAATGGACTGAGACAGAGCATGAGGCTGTGTAAGTACCTTGATGGGTAGACAATATTGACTTTTAAAGGGTAAGGAACAAACTGAGTCAAATGAAGGGCAGGCACGACAAATGTACAGCCTTCAGCAGTCAATGGAAAGGCACAGCTACAAGGTTAAATGGAAGTGTAGCGGACTGGCAACTGGCTGCCTAAAGAGTATGGACACAAAGCCTAATTGCACTGTGTTACTGGATAGTATGACAGATGTGTAATCAGTATATCAATGTTAAAAACTACATGAGCTGAGCAGAAAGAAGCAGCGTAAGAATTTTTGAAAAGGCAGCATGGGTGAGAAGGGCAAGCAAACCTCCACTGCCAAAAACACATTTAATTATTCATCAGAGCTGCAGGTAAATACAGCGACACTGGCAGTTAGTGCTTTCTTTTATGACAATCACAAACATGTTGCTACATTGATAGGCTTGCTGTGGTGCATGTTGACACTGATGGCAAATGGTGCAAGGTCTGTTCCACACACCCACAGTTGAGCACATTTAACGAGCATCACTATGGACATGAAACTGTAATGATGATAAATTAATGACTGCGAAAGCAGAAGCGATATCTACACGTATAGGCAGCAGCTGCAAGTGGGAGGGGACAGTGGGAGGATTTTTTTTTCCACACAACAATCCCTTGTGCATAATACTGCCTTATTGATCATCATTTCCCAGCAGTCATGCTGTCACTCAAACAGCAGTGACACAATGAGACTGCCTTTGTTTTCTGCTCCACTGTTATGGGGAGGAAATGTTGATATAAAATTAATGTTGCTTACACGTGCTTCATAATGTTTTAATGCAAAGGCAATGGTAATCTTTTACTGCAAAACTAACTCAGAATGTAACAGTTTTTGCTACACTCGTACAGTACTGTGCAAAAGTCTTCAACTACCCCTCATTTCTTTATGTTTTGCTAGGAAAATGGGAAATAGGTGCAGCGATTTATTGAAACATTCTATTGAAACACTGATTTATTCTTCAACACAGCCTGACCTCTCGGGTCTTCAGGAATAGTTCTCCAGGCTTCTTGAAGGACATTCAAAGCTCTTCTTTGGATGGTTTGTTCTGTTCTCTGTCAAGATGATCCCACACTGCTTCAATAATGTTGAGGTCCAGGCTCTGGGGAGGCCAATCCACTGATAGTGTTCCATTGTGCGTTTTTCTATCCAGGTATGCTTTTAACTGTACTGGCAGTGTGTTTGAGGTCACTGTCATGCTGAAAAATGAAACCATTGTGAATCAGATGCTTTCCAGGTGGTATTCTCCCCGTTTTTGTTTCTTAAGATTGACTTCTTGACAGCCACCCTTCCACTGAGACCATTTCTGATCAGGCTTTGGTGAACAATAGATGGAGCAACTGATGGGCCAGATGCATCTCTCAGATCCTGTGTCAGATTTTTTTCCTATTTCTTAAGAACATGACTTTCACATACTGTTCATCTGCTGTAGATATATATATATATATATATATATATATTTATATATATATTTATTTATTTATTTTTTTTGTCCTGTCATTTCTTAGTTTGTCCTCCACTTGTTCAGTTTCCTAAAAATTTTTTAAGGTCACACTGCACACCATCAAGAGATATGCCAAGTTACTAAACTACTATTTTATGCATGTCAATCTGTGTTATCTTTGGCATTTTTCATAGATTTTACTAAAAAAATTAGAACAAATGGTGAGCTTTTGTGACAGGCTGCTAGTGTCAAAGTGCCTAAAGATACAATTTAAAATTGGATCTTTGCTAAGTTGTCGGTTATGTGTAGACACAACACTGGTTCATCCCTTGAATTGGGTGCCTTTTTTATGCTTGAATGAGTCATAGGTCAGTGTTAAGTGGCTTAACAAGCAAACAAAAACAAACCATTCTTCTGAAAATGGTCAATTACAATGGCTGAGTATAAAATGAGTGAAAAAGCAGCCAATGTCCAAAGAAAAATTTTGAAAGACCTTCAGGAAAGCCTGGAGAACTACTGCGCAAGACCACTTTAAAAATATACAAGAAAGTCTGGCTCCTTGGAAGCAAAATATAAAGAAATGAGAGGTGGCTCAAGACATTTGCACACCACTGTATATGATAAAAATTAGATGAAATAAAATTTTTGAAGACATACATGTTTTATGGCACTCACTTTCATGGAATTGACAGAAAAGTAAAACGATAAAGATAGAGAAGAAAAAGATGCAGGTGAAACTGGTAAATGTAAAGGTGGCGACAACCATTATTTAGCTCCCTGGCATCCCTGATCAGTCTGTCATCAGTACATAAAAAGGCTGTAACACCTACCTACTGACTCAAAATGAGCAAATTACTTAGATGACAGACCCTGTGGTATTCACTATATTTCACTGTGTGCCGTCCTACATACATATTCTCTACATCAATACACCTTAGAACTTTTCAAATCTAACTCTTACGTTTCAAAAAGAGAAGAGTAAAAAGACAAAGGTTACTCATTCCCTCAGGTGTTTTCATGTGCTTTAGACTAAGCTTGTCAGCTTGTGTGATGTGATTTTTTTCAATCTAACCATCTGTACGGCACAACCTTCCAGCTTCCAGCCTGTAACTGGCAATCTTATACGCTTTCCAATCTGACAACAACTTTAGAACTAAGAGCTTTCCCAAAAGGAGATAAGCTGTACTATGCTTGATGTATACCAAAAATGCCAATTCAACTGTGATTTCAGTGAGATGACAATCATTTAAAATGTCCTGGTTCAGACTGAGATTGAAATTTTTTCCAAGGTAAAAGCCTGCTGACAATGTCTGTAGAGGGTTAAAAATTTTAAAAACTACTTTGATGTCAGAGCTAATGCCAAAGAACAGCCACCAGGCAATGACAATGAGAAAAACAAGGGGACATAAAAAGCCTCCTAATAATACTTCTTATACCAGAGCAATTAGGTTCCAACCTTGAAAATAAAACAAAAAACCTTTCAGAAGAAAACAATCACAATTTTAAAGAAGACCAATTTCCAAATGTCTTTTACCCAAACACAGTTGACATTAGATGACCTGAAACAACAATGAAGCTCAGAAAAATCATTTATAGATATATAAATGATGTGTTTGTGCTACATTTTCGATATAAAGTCATTTATTTCAAAATATTTCCCTTCCAGACAGAAAATGAAGTCCATGTCTACATCCAGTGGACACAGCAACATATCACTATATCGATCTGCTCATATTGTACCTGATGCAGCTGTAGTGTTTAAAGGTGCTGGCAGCCTTCTGACATTCTAGACAGAGCTGGATTGCACCTGGATAGTCTTCTTCCTAAAGAACCAGAGGAGTGATATAATTTAATGCTTGTTACACGCCATAAAAAATTAATTTTCTATGTGGTTTAATGGACAATATAATCCATAATCATGCCAGGAGAACGCTCGGGATAACGGTTTATTATGACAGATTTATTGGCAGCAGGGTTCTGATCCAGTCTAATACAACAATTTTCTTAAAATGCTTATTACAGCAGGTACTGTGCAGATAACCAAGGATTACACACAGTGGCAGTCAAATCTATTCCATATGCTATGCTGCTGACCTTAACAATAGAAATACATTTGTGACACAATCTTGTGTTTTTTGTGGGTTTTGCTTTCAATGCTGAATCCCTACTGATGTCTGACCTTTCATGTCAATTATTAACGTGTGTGTGTGTGTGCGCGCGCTTGGATTACAATACCTCAAGCATCTCGCTGAGTCTTACGTCTGTTCTTTGCTGTGAGGGGAACAATGACAAGCAGAAGAAATTAATACAGCATCAAATACCTAAGAGGACACATTATGAAGTGATAATCAGCTCAAAACTAGTTCTGCGCTTTCCTGCTGTGATCATGTTGGAAACATATTTTACTGATTACAGTTTGAGCAAATGATTAAAGTTATTAAAACAGAGCATGTCTGATTAATTCTCAGCTTAATTTTAAATCATGTGTGGAGAAACAGTTGTAATGATTATTGAAGACTACACTGATTTATTAACAGAACATCTCAGTGTTTCTGAAGGGATTTCAGACAGATATAGCTCATACAGCTCAGCTGGATTCAGTAGACTACATTATGCATAATTTATTTTGCAGGTCAAGCAATACATACAATAGTAAACTATAATAGTACACAGTAAATATGAAATACTGTACCGAAAACCTTATAAATTACTATAGTAATTCAAAGGATAGCACAAAGTTAAGACTCTGAGTTTACTTAATTAATCAGAAGTTGAATTGGAACTGAACCAAACGAAAGGAAGAATCCATGCAGGACTACCCCAAGAGCCAAGAAAAAATTGTGAGAATTTTGAAGGGAATTTAGAGGCCAAGCTCATCTGTAAACCAGAATATGATTTAAAACACCTAAGCATGCAAGCATAAAGCCCCCCTCCACATATAAAGTGATTCATTCGCTGCCCATCTGGTTGTCGCCTCAAAGTCGAGAGTAGTTCAATTTATTACCCGCCCACTTTGCGTTGCTAACAGATATTTCCCCTAACAATGCTGCAAGTCACTGATTTCCACTGATATTCCATGTACACTGATTACCACATCGCTGCTAGTATCTTCCTATGTGTACCCTTAGCTGCTAAAACATATAGAAATCTTGTGGTTGTTCCAGCAGAGCTGATGTTTCTCTGGTCCTTATTCCTTAACACTAGTCTCCAAAAAAAAAGCTGTATAGTAAACCATGTGTGTTAACTTTACCAGGGTCTTGATGGTCCTCAGAGACTTGAGCAGGCCTGTGAGTAGGTGTCGCCTTCTCTGATTGGCCAGGAGACCAAGGCTGGCCTCAGTGAATCCTTCCTTTGCCACACTCAGTTGCCTTCACAGAAGAAGTCTCGGGTCAGTATTACCATTGTTAAGATTTTGTAAACCATTCAAAAATCAAAAACAACTAGGGGTGGGGGAAAAAATAAATCACAAAAAAAAAAAAAAAAAAAAAAAAAAATTTTTTTTTTTAAAATTTTTTTATTAAAAAAATT
>VUQI01063463.1:37575-58395 GCA_015106735.1 Paratilapia polleni | reverse complement strand
ATGTCAGCTGACTCTGTGTGTGTGTGTGTGTGTGTGTGTGTGTGTGTGTGTGTGTGTGTGTGTGAATCAGAGGGCTCATACTGTCGGTCGTATTTCTGAGCCAGATATCATCTTGAGCTGTCTGGCGAGCCATAAACATGGCCAGTAAATACTACCCAGCCTTCATCAAGGTGGTACCAGCACGCACGCACACACAGAAACACACAGAAACACACAGAAACACAGGTGGACCTAAAGGCATTACAGGGACACACACAGAAATATTGTTACTGTAATCTCTCAGCTGACCGAATCTCGGGGTTTGTTCCTGAAGGAGCGCCGACCTCTGACCTTTGACTTGCAGCCTGTCAGGGACTCTTAATATGTTTTCTTGTTGTGGTTTCTTCACACTTGTAGGTAGGCCTGAGTGTAGTCTGAATTTAAAAATTACAAAGTGGTGAAATAATATCAGAATAATATATATTATATTTACAGAGGGGTGACAAATTAAAGGAAAACCTGAAATATTTAATGCAGGTGCTTCCACACAGGTGCTCTGCCTGTTGTAATTAAGCAGATACCATCCATTCATGCTCTGTGGCATGTATAAAAATGCTGAGCAGGCCCAGCTGATTCTGATTTTGTTTCAAGATGTCAAGAGAAAAAGGTCTCAGTGACTCTGAAAGGGGGGCATGGATCTAAGGGGCTTCAGTCACAGCTTCTGGCTCAGTTGGTTTCAACAGGAAAAGTAATTAATAACTGCTGTGATTTCATCCAATGGTGTGTAAAGTCCCGTTTTGAACCTTCAATTTTAGCTTTATAAAAAGTTCTTATTTTAGTTTTTTTTTTTGTTTGACTCAGAAGTGGCCATATTTGGACAAGAGAGTGAAGTGTCAAGTTATCATCTTAGCAAGCTACACCCATAAACTGTACAGATATATTGCCTGCTAATTAACATCTGAATAAAATACTAGAATTTCACTCACCAAAAGTGAAGCACAAACTTCTTGGATTGTCTGTTGGCAATAAAAAATGTTCCAGTAAAAAAATGGCTCCAATGCCACAACTTTAATAAAATTTAAAGAGGTGAGTTATTAAAGCAAAAAATGGCCATGAAGGGGAAAATTAGCTATAGACCAAAATCATGGGAGTCTAAAGGGATTGACTCTCATGTTAAAATGGGACTGTTAAGAGAAGACCACTGTGATATTAAACACTGTTAATGAAGTAAAATAGACAGTATAAAAGATGGACGTAGCTTCCTGGTTGGAACAGTGAACATGATGCTGAAGTGCCTTAAGCCTGCTTTCTGTTTAATGGCCAGCACGAGCCTGTGGTTGCAGAAAGACTTCCAGTCCTATAAAAGTCTATGGGAAACCTTCTTTCTGACTTGACCTCTGTAAACACTCTCCTGATGAGTTTATATGATCAGTCACTCATTTTGGGTCATATTAAATCAGGTTTCAAAACACCAAGATGGTGTCCTTCACATTAGCTATAGTTGGGAAGATTTAAGCCCAGCGTTGTTGCCATCTTGATGTTTGGAAACCAGATGTGATGAGTGAGGAGCGGATTGGACTGAGAAACTGGGGGACGCTGGATGCTCATTGACTAATGACTTCTCAGGCACACTGTAAAGAATATTCTGTCTTTTTTGACACTAAATGTTAAAGAACAAACAAGACCATAAACTCATTAGAAAAGTGTTTACAGAGCAAATCAGAAGCAGGCTCATTTTCAGACTTTTGTTTGCAATCAGAGGAGTCGCCCCCTGCTGGTCGTTGGCAAGAATGCAGATTTAAGTCACCTATGCAGAGGCATCACTTTTCAGACCTGGAAGCTACATCCTTTATATATGTGGGAATGCTGTACATGCTACTGAGTAGCTTTTGGAATCAGCCTCAAGTGGCCATTCAAGGAATGATGCTTTTTGCTAGATTTTTCAGCCCTGGAGGTTGATGCTTGGATCAGACTGAGTCAGCAAGAACGTGCCGTGCATAAATGGCTCATTACAAAGGTAAATGCACATTTGAGAGTTCAGTGGTTTCCAAACCACAGAGGCACTGGGTTACATAGATGTGGGAAAAAGGCGATGAGTCATCTTTCACCATATGCTTGACAAGTAGGCGAGTTCACGTGTGGTGAAGAGAACGGTTCAGGCCTGAAGGCTTGACCCCTGCAGTGAGGGGTCAAGGGTGACTGTGTTGTGCTGTGGGGGGCTTTTTGCTGGCATGGTTTAGAGGTAAGGGTCACTGCAGATCAATTGTTGACCACCCTCCCCAATATAAGGGTCAGTTTCATTGTTTCCACAGACACTACAGAAACCAGCCGGTTCTCCGTAGAGCTGAAACGATTGGTTCATTAATCATAGTTATTGACAGAAAATTTATGGCAGCAATTATGATAACATTTTTTAAGCAAACAAATCACTTGTTCCAGCCTCTGAAAGGTGAAGATTTTTTAATTTAATTTTCCCAATTTGCTGTTATACTAAAATAAAAATTGTGTGTGTTGTGGCTGCAGTATGAATATATTTACATCATTAAATTATTAAAATGAAGTATGCATATTTAGTTTCAGGTTCAAAAGATTTTCTTGTAATAAAAAGAAACTAAATTGGCATAATAACCCAAGTCAGCTTTTAAACAACAGTACCAATGCAATGAGTATGATCGGGAAAATGTTTGTCTAATAAATGTGTTTATTGCAGAGAAACCCCCACTGTGAGTATAGTTTGTATTATCTGGTTACTAATGTAGAGACTAATGTTTAAACCACAAGGGTCAAACATGCTGCACGCCCAAGGGTCCAGTCCGGCCCCCTGAAAGGCTTTGCAAAGTATAAAAACTGCAGCGAGGTCTTGAATATCTTCAGTTTTTCAGTAAAGTGCATTGTTATTCCTGGTGAGGAGAGAATCACTACACAGGAGAGAAGATGTACAGAAAGTTAAAACTTGACAAATTTTTGAATCATAAAGAGTAAGACACTACAGCTGTTTAATGACAAAAATTCTACATGTGAAGGTTTGAATTGTAATGCACATTAATATGACAGTGTTGATATTAAGATATCTGTGTTTGATGTGAACTTTAACTTCATTACATTAAATGAAAGGTAGCTTTTTATGCAAATGGTTTTACTGGTCTGGCCCACTTGAGATTGAATTAGGTTTCATGAACTAAAATAAGTTTGACACTCTGGGTTTACAGTGTATTATGCTCTTTCAGTTGGTTGAGGTGAAGCCACAGACTGTAGACACTGTGACATCACCCACTGGTTAGTCAAGTCCTGCCTTATTTCCATTTGACGTCACGAGCGAGGGGAACTGAGTGATGAACCGAGCACATTGCACACTCTGAAGCATCTTGCTGCCCTAAAGCATCCTCTGCTATAAATGGCACCATAAATTGCAAATTAAACATCATGTTTTATTCAGCACGACTTGAAACTAGTGATTGAGACCACAAACTCGTCAGGAAAGTGTTTACTGGGGTCATAGATAGAGTCAGCAGCAGGCTCATTTTCTCATAGACTTCTAAACAATCAGACTTCCTTTTACAGCCAGAGGAGTCACCCCCTGGTGGCCATTAGAAAGAAAGCAGGTCCACACTGGCTTCACTTGTCAGACCCAGAAGCTATGTCCATCTTTTATTTATTTTATCTAGTTTATTTCAGACTGCAGCTAATATTTTTTTTATTCTGGATTAATCTGCTGATCATTCTGTTGATTCTATTTAATGTTTGGTTTACAGTATAATAAATTAATAAGTAAAAAAAAAATTGGAGAAATTTTTAAAATTAAAATTACTCACAGACCAAAGTGTTCTTTTTAAATGATGTGTTTTGTTCCTGAGTTATTGAGTTTATTGTGAAGGAAAACTTCACATTTGAGAAGATGGGAAGCTAAATTTAAACAAATGTGGTGGAGTAGAACTCAAGCGCAGTAACTGTTCATATAATTAGTTACATTCCACCACTGCTTTTGTTTTTAGTTGTTTTTGGTTATTTTTAGAGTCATGATCGGAGCGCAGAGGCTGATATTAAAAGTAAATCCAGATGTGCTCTAGGACGCCTCGCTGAGTTTAGAACTGAAAGGCTCCAGCTGTGGGTTTTTGGCCCGTCGCCTGTGCCCTGCCACCCACCAGCTCCACGCCGGCGTCCGCCTCGGGCTCCAGACGCCAGACCAACATGACAGATATTACTTCACACCCAAAACTCAACCCCTCCCACCCCCGCTTTATCCTCACCTCACACTCGTCTATTTTTACTGTGGGAGGCGGCTGCTGGTGTTGAGAGACGTCGAGCTGGCGGACATGCTGCTGTTGTCAGGGGAATAAGTGGGTTCAAGAGGTCATCGACGAAGGTGTGGCGCTGCTGATGTTCAGGGTGTGTGCGCGTGTCTGTTGTACTGAGAGATGAAATAAAAATTAGTGTGTGTTGCAGGGAGGAGGGGCACGATGTAAGAGTACAAGTTGCGGTGGTGAAGTGGAGTTTTAGTACGTGTTTGTGCTTTAGAAGTGTTTGTGTGCGATCAAGTGTGTTCTGGATTTCTGCCCGACCACAGTGGCGCCACTATGACAAGCTTCTGTTGTGAGGTGGACACACACACATACACACACACACACACACACTCATAAACAGCTGTGATATTAGGTACAGGGAATGTGTTTTTCTGAAGGCGCACTGTGTTATTTCCCACGGGGCCTTGCTCTCGAGGACACTCATTTGATTTTTGCATCCCATGAGGCATCGCTGTGGGATGCAAAGCTGCTCTGCAGCCACCAGCTCTGGTGTTGGTGTGTTTTAATTGCGTTCATGTTGAACCAAAGTGACACAATAAGACCCTGCTTTGTGTTAGTGGTGTGTTGTTGCTTAGGTGTAGCTGATCGATTGTGTTGGGTTTGTGTGAGCTTTTATTTCATGCCCTGTTAACCCTCAGAGGTCTAAGTCATCATAGGTGGAAACCCTACCCTAACCCAATATTGTGGAGAAGGCCAAAACAGATTTTTTTTTTTTGAAAAAATGTGACTACTTTTTGATGTTTATCAGTTAGAATGATTATTTTCTTTGTTTCCTAATTGCAAAGATTTGATAAAACCAAAAATGACTGATTGCCTAGGAATAAAGGTGGGGTTTGGATTGGAGTCCTTAACATTTATTGCTTCAGCACTTGATGGTTGACATGCCTGATATTTTGGGGGTATTGCTGCTGGCACAATTGTCATAGCGACATCAACCAATCACTCGCAATCAATACAACTTCCCTTTAGCACTTAACTTGAACCAATTGGCTAGCCACCATGTTGAAAAGACCAATACTCGAAAAATGTTCAGCCCAAGCAAAGTGATACAAGAGATTCACAGTTCAGTTCAGCAACGTTTGACATCACCCCATTCAAAGTAAATAAGAAACAAGAGCATTAAATCCTGAAACACACGTTAAGGGGCATCCATACAGGAAGCAACATGGCAACCAAAGACTACAGAATGTCAGCAACTTCAAGCTATGACTGGAAAAATAACTGCTGGTGATACACAGGCTGTGGATCCTGAGTTAAACATTATGTAACTTTGAGGCGAGCGATTGAACCGACTACCAATGAGAATGAAGGGCGCTGTTAATTAACAGAAAACCTTGTCAACTGAAGCCATCTACATTTAGTAGCTCCAACAGGTGACAAATCTTATTGACTAATTTAGTACAGACTTCACGGTTTTGTCATTGGAGTTGCTTGATCATTCTGGTGGCAGAAAAAACAGGAAAAAGTCAAAGAAAACAGGCGTAACACCCAGAATAAGTACAAAAATGCCTTTTTGTGCCTTTGAATGTCAGAATAGAACATTTAAAAAAAGACAGCCTTTACTTTTAAGTAATGTTGTCATTGAAGACACCCTTTGAACTTAAACACAGAGGTTTATGTTTGTAAGCTGTTAAACAGACAGACGGGACTGGATGAAATCGTTCAAAATCAGAGAGCGTTTCATATCAGGCAGGTTTCCAGGTTTAATACGCATAAAGACAAAGTCAATGATGTAGTTAATAACGATATATTAGAGACAGCAGCCACTGCAAAGCTACAGTTTCAGTAGTAACTAAACTAGCTAGTCCTCTCCATAAACATCATGTTAGCAAATTTAGCATATTAGCAAAAATAGCATGTAAACAAAGCCGCTTATCTCTAAAACCTCTCAGTATTAATGCAGTGTTTACTCAATAAATGGGTGAAATGGTGGTATTATGGTATTTCCACTGTGACTGAACACAGATTGAGCTAGGCCTTTGGACCACATGACATCCTTGCAGTTACTGCATAATCACAGAAGTCTTACAGGGATGGCATCAGTGGATCCACGAAAGTCCACACTTTGTTCCCTTATGTTCACTTTTTGTAGTCAGACTCAGTATGGAAGCTCCAGCAGTTTGTCACAGCCCACATCTCCAACAGCTGTCCTTCACTCTGCATATGTAGGTTTCAATCAACAAATCTCTGTATCTTTTGTATAGATGCCGGGATTTTTCAGTAAAGTTATACGAAGGTTGGACCTGCTGCTTCTGGTGACCCTCGTCAGATTTTACATGATGGATGATGCCAAACTTTCAGTACTGATTCATTCCTATTTTTACTGTTATACAATGTTTTGTCATAAAGTTTGGTATTGTATTTCATGTAGATATGATTGTAACTGTATACATAGAATCGCAGATTGATAATTTAGTTTCTTCTCTTCTGAGTTTACACTTCTGGTTTCATGGCATTTCCTCTTTCAAGCTCCTCTTTCAAAATAAAAGCAGTTAGAGGGCAGTGATCTGTCCAAGTAATTGGACAAATCAGGTGAAGGAGGGAAAAAATGAGGGAAGAGTGAAGGAGGTGCACAAATGTGGAAAGAAAGAGAAAAAATAAAACTGAGGTAGATTATAGAGAGGAAGACAGATCCTGTGGTGGGTGTGGGAGGTATAATGATATTACCGGTATGGTGGCCTGGGAGGTCCATAACAGCAGGTCTATCATTACGCCATAATTAGCTTCTGGCTCTGTGGCGGCGGCGGTGGTGGGACATTTGCGTTGTTTGTCAATCGGTAACAGTATTACCTCGCCGCCTGCCACCACGCTCCAGCAACATCATTACAGCCGGCACTCAATCAACAATTACCCCGCCGCTCAAACAACTTTCAGCTGGAGTTTGGGCCGCTTTCACACAGGGAGTATGTTCCTTCTGCCAAATTACAATAATTATGATTCATTTATAGCTGTGATTGACAGCTGAGCGAGGTCTCACAAAGTCTCTCCCACCTCATCGCGTGCAGCGTGTTGAACATGGCAGGTGAAGCTGATATTTAACATGTACTGCTGCCTTCTGACAGTTTGGAAAGTTACTGCTCCCCATTATATGATGATTAGACAAGAGTGGGCCTTTTCTCCCATCGCCGCTGTTAATGGCATATTAATTTGCTGTATTGAATGTGGCAGGCATCGGAGGGGAGCGCTGAAACACACATGCTAACTCGACACAGCCTTTCAGTTCACTTCATCTTTATTTAGCCCTAATGGGAAATCAGTGAAAGGTATTAAAAAAAAAAATCGCACATGTAAAATCACTTCGGCATGTAGTGGCAAAAAGAGACATTTTTACACTTACATTTCAGGCGTTTAGCTGACACGCTTCAGAGAGACTCACAATGAGAGAACAGGTCATAAAAGCTTCAGTTCCTCGATCGCCAATGTCACACTGGAGACATTTCCATTTCACATTTGAGCTGCTGCTTTTATCCACGCTGACTAAGAGCTGAAAATCACAGAAAAGTAGACTAAATTGACACTCTCTCTGTCCTCTTTTGTTCTTTGTGCTAAACTTCAACCTTTGGCTAACCAACAAAGTGTAAAAGACTATCTGCAAATTTGAGATTAATGCAAGTAAAATATCTGACTGTTTATCACATGTAGACTGTTTATGAAGTGCTTTGTAACACATGGACAAAAACTGGGGCAAATCCAGGAATTATTCAGCTGTACAATGTGCTGTTTTATCCATGCTTTGATTTTGCAGTTTCAGCTGCCCATACTTTAGCTCTGACTTTCAGCTGCTACCCATACGTTTATACATTTCCAACGTTTTAGGCCTATCAGTACTTTTATTTATCTATTTCAACTGTTAATCCTACGTCCAGTATAAAAGATCACATCTGAAAAGTGAAGCCAATGCAGAGGTGCTTTAACCTTTTTTTAAAGGCCACCAGGGGGTGATAGCTGTGGTTGCGAAAAGACTTCCAGTCCTATAGAAGTCTATGGGAAAATGGCCCTCTGCATGGACCTCTGTAAACACTTTCCCACTGAATTTTTGGACTCAGTCGCTCATTTATGGTCATACTGTATTAAGTTAATTTAGTATATTTTAGTCATACTAGGTGTTATACAGTATAATTACCCAGGATATGCTCATTGGCTACCGACTTGTGATTGAAAACTGTTAATCCATATTTGTCCCAAAAAATATGAACTGTGAGCCATTTTTTAAACTAATTTCCAACATTTTAGGTATATCAGTACTTTCATTTATCTATGTCTGTGTAGGTTCTTGGTCATCCAGGTCATGAGAGTCTTAAGCACTTGAGCTGAAGGCAGCTGGACATCTCGTTTGGCTTCATGAAGACATTTCACTTTTCATCTGAGATGCTTCTTCAGTTCTAAAAATAACTGATAGAGAGTAGGTATTTAACCCCTACTGGGACTGGGGTTGTCCCCTTGGAGGTGGTCCCAAGTGTCTTTGATGACCCCCCCCCCGGTCATCATGTGAGTTGTTAAAGGTCACACCCTGTCATCATGTGACTCAGCCCCCAGTTATTATACTGGCCTAGAGACTGGTTGGTGACTGCCTGGAAACCACCGGTTGCTAGGGAAAAATGGAGCATGTTTGCCTTCAAAGTTGTGCCTTTTGAAATTTGTTGGTTTCTGCAGTAAGTCACAACTTTTACTTTGAAAGTGAACACTCTGTTTCCGGTTTGCATCACACTTTTTCAGGTTTCACTACCGCTCCGTGGTTAGTTAGGAAGTGTTTGCAGACAAGTTGGTGTGTTTGTGTAAACTAAGGGTGACTGTGTCAATCTGCTAGTGACCAAAGCAAGAACAATGCGGTTTTTGATGCAGCACCCTCTCTGCAACCAATTTCACATTTGAGCTGGTGCTCTTATCCACCCAGATTGAGAGCTAAAAATTATAGAAAGGTACTAATTCTCTGTGCTGAATTTCATCCTTTGGCTCTCCAACAAACTATAAAAGACTATTTGCAAATTTGAAGTCATTGCAGGTAAAATATGTCACTCTTTATCACACATATCTAAACACTTTATTTAACATGAAGTCTAACACATGGACAAAAAATGGTGCAGAAACAGAAATTTTCAATTGTGCTATTTTAGTTTTTCTAAATAATAAATACACTTGATAATTCTATTACTCTCCTCCGCTTTGTTAGCTGTGCTGCTCAGTCTCCTGCTTCTCAGTCTCTGCCAAACAAGCCATTTTTATCTTGTTGTCTAGATAGTCGTGTTTGGCATGTTTTCTCTCTGAAAAATACTCCTGAGATCCTGTCTTTGATCAGCTACCATTCCCTGCGAATGACACACATGGGAAGCAAACAGCATCATCAGTGACAAGTTAGTTTTTCCTGCAGGAGCAGTTGGGTTTAAAACAATATCATGCTGGCCTCTAGTATACCAGCCGTGACCAAAGTAAATAAATGGAAAGATTATGAGACAGTCCCCATTTTTACAGGTATACCTTGAATCCAAATTTGTTGAAGACTGACATTAACAGTTTATCTTTAGCAAGCTATTTCAACTTTTTTGTTTCACTTTTTGGCTTCTTGTTACTGTTTATGCACATATTTTGGCTGTCTGTTACTGTTGCTTTTAGCTAACTGTTCATCTTTCTAACCAGTCTTTTCATGTCCACTTAATTCTTAAATTGTAATTTCGGATTTTTTAGATTAGTTGAGGTAATCTGTCCATGTACCCCCAGCGGGAGTACAATACGCTAATTACAGAGACAGAAGTGTCACATCCTACCACTCCAGCAGGTCCCAGATACAGTAGTAGGAGTCACTCCCTGATTGGTTGCCACTGACAGGATTTGAATCCCCTCCCCGCCACACAGCATGGGCTTTGTGTCGAACTCCGATACAAATGAAATGTCTTTATTTTCTGATGTAAAACCTTCTTGTTCCTTAACCTGCTCACGTTATTCAGCTTGTTCATCATGTGCACCATCCTGACCAACTGTTGCTTCATGGCCATGTCTGAGCCAGCATACTGGGCCAAATACGTGGAGTAAGTACACCTGGAAACTTTTCTGTCTTCAAACACTCATTGGCAACTTGCCTATTTTTTTATTTAAATTGGTTGGATATATGTTTCCTTCAAACTGTAGTAGCTATTGCAAACTAATTTGATATAAAGAAAATGGATTGCAAATGGCAACCATGCTTGTGTCAATCCTAGACATGCACATAAAGTGCACATAAAGATGTATCTGCTACTCAATGAAAAATAGAAGCACATCTTTGATGCTTTGGGACTAAATTCCATTTACTTCAGTTGGATTGATGTTTTAAAGCTAAAGCTACTTTGACACCACATTGGAATAACTGGAAAAATGCATGTTTTGGGGCTTTACGTGAACTGACCCTTTAATGTACAGTAGTTCACCGCTGGCTTCCAGCAGCTCGGTCAGTCCTGACGTGACAGACTCCATCACTCCTGCCTGTCTTTGTATGGTTGAATTGATGTGAGTCGGGTCAAACTTGTTCCTAGGGACAAAATAAATAAGTGAAAGATGTTTGGTGGAGAGTTTTATGAATATTTATCTGGACTCTCTGTTCCACCCATCCATCTTCTTTTCTTTATTTCATCTTTCTTTGCCCTTCATCTCATCCGCATCCCTAACTTTTTCTTTATTTACCTTCTCCTGCCCTTGCTCTTCGTCTGCACAAACATTTGTCTTGTTTTCTTCCTTTACCTTGTTACTGTCCAATCTTTTCCCTCATGCCTCCTCTTCTCTTTTTTCTCTTACTTTAATTTCTTCCCTTCCCTCATTCATTCATCCTTTAATTTTCTGCTGTGTCTCTTTCTTTCTCCTTTTCTTTCATCCTCTTTTCTTTTTGTTTCTCCACAAAATGACTGCCTTCTCTCCAATACTAACAAACTTTATTATCCCCTTTCTTTCCCCACCTCTCCACCCATTCAGGTATACCTTCACAGGTATCTACACATTTGAGTCTCTCATTAAGATCCTGGCGAGAGGTTTCTGTCTGGGACCCTTCACCTTCCTGAGAGACCCCTGGAACTGGCTCGACTTCAGCGTCATTGTCATGGCGTGAGTCAAACACACACAGACTCGCACACACATGCAGTATTATACAAAAGATTTTGCTGCTAAAGTAAAGTGAGAATGGTTAAAAATGAATGTGATGAACAGTTTTACTTAATCAGTGAACTTCCACATACTGCAGTACAGAGAGAGGATCTGAATGGTGTGACCACCTATTGTCTTTTAAAGAACACCAGTTCTCCTGAGTACACCTTCACACAGTATTTTATCTGAAGTTCTTTATGATTCTGTCTGTATGTTTGGGCTCCTTGTACTGCTCCAGAAAAAATTGAAACAATCAGATTCCTGGGTTTGTTTGTACAGGCCTACATGTACAGTTCAGTAAATGTAGAACAGCTGCAGACTGAGGTCAGCCACTTCATGAATAACTTTAAGGACCTGAACTCTGACAGCAGACCTGCACGAAAAACTGCAAGCTTCTCGTTTACGTCACTGAGACCACCGTAACATCGCAGGTGGTTTCCTGAATTGGCCAAAAAGTCACAGGGTTATACCTGTGAATAAAGACTGAGGACATCTCGTCTCTGCCTCCAACTATATAAAAATGAAGCCAAAAAGTTTTGCAAACAGAGTCTGTGCAGTTTATGATCAGGAGGTGGAAACTTAGTATCGAACTCTATGGGGATGACTTTTTATTATTTAACCTTTATTATGCTTAAAGTTGAGGCCTCTTTGACTGACAGGTGGACAGCGACACAGGTGGGTGTTGGTGCTAGCCCTCTGCTAGGCTTCATCTCAGCTAATTAGTCCCTGAACTGAACTTTGTGCTGTTGGAGCCTTTTGGAGCATTTTTAATGTAACAATCTTACAAAAAAATATGACTTGCTGCATGGAGCCCTAACCCTGTGCTTCAGTTTAGGTGAATAAAATTTTTGTATTCTGTCTTTTACTTAGCAATAATTAGCAGCTAACTGTGTTAACCTTTAAGATGACTTAGCAGTTAACCATCTCATCAAAATATGTTCACTTCTAGCTCCAAAAAACAAGATGGCAGCCAAAAACCAATGGATGACGCTGCTATGGTTGCGTAGATCTTTTTCTATGGCATTGATACCATCCTAAATCTCCTCAGTAGTGATCTCCATCCCTCAATCACTTCTGTGCAGGTTCTGGTTGCAAATGACATTATCAGTGTAAGATGGCAACTCCCATTTCCAAGATGCTTTGACAACTGTGACTGTCCTTTAAGAAATCACGGTTATATTGAGATCCACCTGCATTTGTTTTATCTGGTAATCAGAACAAATAATAATCAGTTTTAAAACTTGAAATCAGTGCACTCTGTGATGACCAGTTGATGTGACAGTGACAGCAGGGCGATGTGATGAAATGGTAGACCATCACTCATTCATCTGTTTTTCACTAAGAAACTCAAAGTGGTGCCAAAAAATACCTTCAGTTCATACATGAAAGTTGGTGTTTGAGTAATTGCAATGTCACAAATAAAGTCCAGCTTTTCTTTATTGACAAAATACTCTTCTTGCAGACTAACTTTTTGGCATTTCTTTCAATCTTACATTTATTTTCTCAAATCAAGAAAAAATAAGACAAAAAAGAACATTAAAACAGAAGAAAACTATTTAGATTTAATCAAAAACAGGTAGATGTAGCCAATGAACTGATAAAACATGGATTTGCTTGGTACAGATATTTTAAAACTCAAACAATAAGAGTCTACCAGGAAATGATAGTGATTCTGCTATTTTGGGCTTTTAATGGGAAAAATCTGCAGAAAAAGAGCAGAAATGACCGGAGTTAATCAGACTGCATTTTCCTTTGAAAGAGAAACCCGGAGCTGCAGAGTGGCATGCATGACATGACTCAGTTGTTGTTCTGGTGGGATTAATACTGTGGAGTTACAGAATAAAGGCTTGTCTCCCATAATCTTGTGATTGTAGCTAAGCTAAGCAGAAGACACATTTGCAAAGTAAGGAGAAACTCGGCTCTTTGACTCCTGGACTTGTCCTCTCACTGGGCTGTCAGTTCAAACGCTCTGACCAGAAAGTACAGAGAGAAAATAGACTGAGGCTGCAGCATCAAACTGTGTGTCATTAATAAGTATAAGCCTGGTCGGTGATGACAATTCCAGCTTCTTGTGCTTCTTCTTAAGTGGTCAAGAGTAATATAACACCTTGCATCACACTTATTTACTGATACTTACATCCTTTTCTGCTATCCTCCTCTGCAACACATACATTTCTCTGCTAAAATCTGCTTTTCCTGTTAAATATTCACCCAAAAAATTTACATGACAGATAAACTAATGATGAAAAGCTGCTTACACACTGTTGTCTGAGTGATGATGATGATGATCCATTATCATATATTACAGTATGTATCATTTTACTAAAAGCACACTTGGAGAGCAAGTCCTCCACCAAAGCCAATCCTCTTCCTCACAGTAAAAACTGGATCTGGATCAGCACCAAACTTTAATGGGTTCTTCCTCTGTCTGTGTTCCACCTCACCACCAAGTTTCATTGAACTCAAGCTGTATAGTTTTGGTGTAATCTTACTGACAAGTAGACAAACTGAAAACATGCCTGGAGGAATGGTTTGACATCCTGAAAGGGGCCAATTTCTGTAATAAGGGCTTACTTATGAAACCTTAATTATACTTTTTACTCCTGTAACATTTAGAAAGCTGGACTTTCACTTGGCTAAAGTATCTACTTCCAACACTGCATGTCAGGTAGGGCGACTGGACAAGTGTTGGAGCCATTTTTATGGGGTGGGGTCTTATATGTTTTTATATATTTTTCAAATATTTTGGACATTCAGTGTGAATCTTTTTTTTTACCCACAAATGCAGCCTAGTGCTCTTCAAATTAAGTTTAAAAAAAGCCAACAAACTGACTGTTTTTTCAGTGGACAGTTTTTTTGTTTTTTTTTTACCCTCCAGTTTAAAACTCTCCTGGGGACTGTTTATCAGCTGCTCGTTACAGACAAAAGAAGCATCTTCCTCGATTTTCCTTTTGCTTTTTGATGCTTTTCTAAACGACCTTGAGATTTCTTTTTAAACTGAGGTCACCTTCGACAGAATTACCCGACACCTGCTCTGATAAAATGTTTTGTGAAGCCGTTATCTCCGACTCTGGATGTAATCTGTTTTCTTTTGCTAAAGGACAGAGTCGTGGGCGCTGGAGGAATATTGACTGTTCGTTTTGTGGATACAAATGAATGTTCAACACTCGGGCACTTAATTGGAGTGATTTGGAGAATGAGAGTTGCAACAGCCAAATTAATTTTGCTCTCTTGATGGTCTTCATGCTTGTGTTTTGCAGCTCTTTTTCATTTTATTTCATTGCACTTTAGTTCAGGAATGCAGTGCACTCAAATGCACACCTCAAAGAAGAAGTTCTTAAGATTTTCTGCTCTTGCCAGTGTAGCATTTTTCTTTTAAATGGCTATGTATAATTTCTTATTTTAGGTTGGATTTTTTTTTCTTATGATGGTGAAACATTTGAAACCACCAGAATCATTTACTGTTAAAAACTCGCCTTGCAGCTTGTTTTGTTGGGTAGTTTATTCAACTTTTAACTTTACTTGAACGGCAACACTGTTCTGTTGCTAACTTAAAATGTTCCTGCATTTATATTACCTATACTTTAAGAGAAGACAAAATCTTTTAGGTAAAGTATCACATAAATGAGAATATCTCCAGCAGTATTGACTTTATGCGTCCTTTAAATTGAGGAAATACAAAATTAAATTCAATTAAATAAACCACATTAACAGGTAGACACAAAAACCAAAAAGTAAAAAAAAGAAGTGTAATAAACAAAAAAAGACATGCCTTAAATAGGATGAGTGAATATTTTATTCTCTGGATGCTACATTTAATGAATAAATCCATTTTACTGTGAAACAGAAAAGTGGTTTCCTCAATGACACCCTTGCTTTTCCTAAATTACAGGTTTGAAAAGCACAAAGCTCCTCAAACTCCCTCAGTACATAATTGACTGTCAAACCATCAATTCAAGCCAGGGGAAAAACTCCAATGCTGCAGCTCCAAGCCTCATTTTCCTCTTAACAATGTCAATGACGCCCACTCTACGGCGATGGCCTGCCGCTTTGTTTCACAAAGAAAAAGAGTGTGACCCATCCACATCGGTAATTGACTGACTGATGGAAAATCGCTGCGCTTTAGTTTGCTTAGCCATGAGGTGGTGATCAATCAGAGAGCCAAGGAGCAGTTGGCCTGCAGCAAGGGTCGCCGGCGGAAAGATGAACAGTCAGAATGAAGCAATCGGATCAATAGACGACCCTGAGGCTTGGCTCGGGGGTTACAGCATGGTGTAATGAAGTGCTGTTACCTCTGCCATGCACACTCAGTAAATTGAAACATTTTGATGAAGGTGCCCTCGCCGTGTCTGCCAAGTCACATAGCACGAACCTGACGACCTCCCGCCAAATCCCTCAGAGGGAAAATGGCCTCATGTAAAGGACATATTTACCATTAAATATAAAGCTGCCTGGGATTCCTGTCTGCATTCACCAGGTCAGAGCATTTTGTTTAAGTGGATCTCTTGGAGGAAATTAAAGTTTTGTGTGGATTTCATTCAGTGCTTGGTCCAATTTTGGAGATATGATGCTCATAGGGAACTGGTCGGAGTGGTGCATAATCCTCATAGGGAGGCGATCAGATGATGCTCATAGGAGGAGGGCGGGGTGGTCATGATGCTCATAGGGAGGTCGTCAAAGTACATGACACTCATATGGAGGTGGCTGGGGTGGTCATGATGCACAAGGAGGTGGCTGGGTCTTAATGCTCATAGCGAGGTGGTCAGGATGATCATCATGTTCATAGAGAGGTGGTCATAAGGAAGTTGTTGGGGTGGTCATGATGCTCATGGGGGGAGGTCAGGGCCGATGGTGGGGTCCAAAAGGGCAGGTTGAGATCACATGGATGTTGCTGGATTTAGGTGTTTTTACTGAAAAAGTCCTTATTTTTTGAGCTTCAGATCAGTGTTGCTATTTTTGATAACTGACTGAAATCACCATATGTCCCTAACCTAACCTTGAGGGTTTGTGAAAGGACCATGAAAGAGGAGTGAAATCCATGCCATTCCAGGGAAGGGACACATTTAAGTATATAATGATACATTCACGTCATAGTGTTGGCACTCAGTGAGTAAATGTAGTTATTGGAGGACTTGATGTTGCTTCAGGAGCTACCAAGGACCAGTTACCTACTTATTCAAGAAGATTAATTACTAAATTAAGAGAAACAATTACAACAAGAGCCATCACATGATCTCTTACTTTCATTTTTTGGAGCTGGAGCTGTAAACTCCTTAAAGTGGACCTATTCTGCTCTTTTCCAGCTCCATCTTTTCATTCCTCGAATCTACCAGAATAGCCCTCACAGTCCAAAATAATCTTTATTGAGCTTATACTGGGCATGGCTGCAGCCCCTTTTAAAGTCAGTTTTCTTCTGTTTGGCTTCCCCTGGCAAACAGAAGGTGTGAACAGTAGATGGATGGGGTTTCTTTGCCTAAGATGACCATATTAGGGATACCCCCTCTCTACGACACCATACAGATCAAAGAGTAGAAAAAAAACTGTGTGAAACTGAGTGTTAAGAGCAGTTTGCAGCCTGAGCTTTTGGATCACAGGGATTCCTTGTACATTCACTGACCTCATTATTTGAAACTTTGAATCATGTTTAATATGAACAGCGATCACTGGAACAGGAAATGTAAGACAGGAAATAAGGAAAAGCAGAAGAGGTCCACTTTAAACACGACTAAGAGGTTGCACAGAGCCAAAGAAAATGAGTAAAATAAGACAACAGGATTTCCTTACTCCACCTTCCTTTATCCCTCCACCTCTTCAACACACACACACACACAGTGTCATTGGTGTGTGTCCTTGGTGCCGTCCTGTGGTCAGATGGATCTTTAGCAGGACAGGGACACATAAGTCACCTCTTCACACACATGCACAGACACACATACACACACACACACCGAGAATGAAGAAAATATTAAGAGCATGTGTTGACACGCACACACAAAATGTCTTCATAAACAGACACACAAACACCTCGCCCCTGACACATCACCCTTCTGTGCCGGAGCTTTATTAAAACCAGAGTGATGACCAGTAAATACACACACACACACACACACACACACTTTTTGATTGATGCTCTCGACCCCTCCCACTGAGTCAGGATTCCTATAGTAACCGAGTTCATCTCACACACACACACACACACACACCCCGTGTTACTGATATTGCTGGTGTAATGACATGTTAATGGCTGTCATCACCACACCAGCAGCACCAGACTCCACAGTCATTTCCCCAGCATTAAAGGTGCAATATTTGATATGTCTTATTGATTAATTTATCGCACTAAATCATCCATACTTTAATTAAAACACATTTGAAATTACTACTGTAAAGAAATGAAGCACTAATCGAGCTGAACAAGAGCCATCACCCAATCTCTCACTGTCATTTTTCACTGAAAACTGAGTCGGATTTGGAGGGAAATTTTCTTCTTTTATAGCGCAAAACAGATGGAGGTCGCTCAGATTTAATGATGCAAATTTTAGAGGTGGTGCGATGGCATATAAAATTATTTTCACTCTGGGAGAGGAATCAATTCTGCATCAAAGACAAAGGGTTGAAAACCTCTCTGGTTGATGTGTATTTGGAGAAAAGACAAAAAAGACACAGACTTGAGTAAAATTACAGAACTGAAGTAGTGTGTATACTTTAAATATAAATATGATCAATAAATATCGTGAGAAAATTTATCTTGGTACAATCCAAAATCCTGCTACTACAGCAAACTGGAGAAGAAATGTAAAGTTTCTGTTGCAGGAGGACAGTGAAAAGTTGTTTCCTATTTAAGGAAGCATCTATTTGAACAATTAAACACTTTAGAAAATTAAGGGAACTGAAGGGCATTATGGTCCACTTAATACCTACTAAATTTGAAAAAAATAAAATAAAAATTGCACTCCAAAACCCATGAACCCATAATATTATTCATAAATGCCAATATATCAATTTGCGGAGCACGCTCAGTGATCAGTACTTGAAAATGAATTTTAAAAAATTATATTTATAAAAACTTTTGAGTTATTGTTAATTACCGTAACTGCATGATTGATAAAGTTTATAGTGAAAGAAAACTGGCAATAATCATTTGAATAAAATGTTAAAAATGTCAGCTTAAATGATGAACATCTTTGACTATATAGCCTTGTCATTAAAATAATATAAATAAAAAACAATCTATATTTACAATCTGTAACATGAGATCTATGGGTAATGTATTTAGTTTAAAAATGTATATATTGCATATATTTTTACCCTAATTTTCAACAACCCACAGTCGTTAAAGAAAGCTTTAGTAAAAATATTTATAAAAATATTTTGTACTTATTGCCAATTATTATATAAATACTGTAAAAACATTATATTGTCATAATGTGTGTAGTTTTGTCATAAAATATACATATATGATAAAAAAAAACCATAAACCCAAAATTAGTTTTGTTATTGCGAATGTGGGAATTTGAACAATGTTTTCAATTATCATCACTTAATAAAAAAAAAAAGCAGAACTAAATTTAGATTTTTGTCTTTGTTAATTACTGTATAAATGGACCTTATGATCTCTGAAAACTAGCAATAATCACTTAAAACCTGAGCTTAACCTTTGAATACCAGTAGTATTAGTATTAACATATTAGACTGTGTGGTTTTGTCATGAAAACAAAACAACCAATGCTTCTGAGGATTTACCAGTTAAGAAGCAAATACGAGAAGTTGCTCAGTGTTATGTCTAATCATTATCACATAAAGATGACTAAAATTAAAAAAGAAATCACTCTAAAATCATTTATCATGTTAGGAAAAATTTTTTATGGTGCGTTGAAACTGGAAACAATCACTTTAAATAAATCACTCACTCCAAATTCATGGTAATAAAATGTAACGCAATGTCAAGTGTTACCCATATGTCACTTTTATCACTTAAAATACTACAAGAAATCATACAGTCTCATTTAATCTCTTCAAGACTCAATGTAGAAGTCATCAAAAATTTTAAAAAGAGGACCCAAGTCCTCTGAGTAAATAAAAAAAAAATAAAATAGAAAAAATTGTCTATAACAGGATACTGCAGGCACATTCAGACCTGAGCAGACTGGTCCTTTGACCTTTCCAGTGTGAACTGTCTGTGCTGCCACTGCTTCCATCAGCTGGTCATTACTTCCTGCATCTAAACAGCGTGTTTTGGCTGCCACGCTCCCCCCACGCTTCCTCTGTAATTCAATCAGCCTGCCAGTCAGCGCCAGTGAAATATGAGCCGTAATGGAGGGCCGTTAGCAGCTGGGGATCAGATGTCTTGATCTAAATGGGAGATCCAAAATGGCCGCTGCCGCCTGGCGCCTTTTGGTTATTGCGGCTTCGTCTGATTTGATCTGATTGAACTGCATAGGGATCAGCATTCCTGGTAGAAATATTGAAAAATTACAAGTTTACTTTATCTGGACTGAAACTTGGCCTGTACTGGATTCATTGGGTTTAACAGGTGTAAAAACCAAAGGTCACACTGCTGCTGAACTGCCTGAAACACCTCGTTTGTCATCCAGGATTTTCTTCTGTTACCTATCTGCATCACCATGTAACACATTTGAAAAATCCCCCATAGCGACTAGTTTAGCATGCCCTTAATCAAAGAATGAGCAACTTGGTCATATAGCCTATGTTAAAAAAAAAAGAACCTTTTCACAAGACTCTATGTAGTCGTGAAAAATTAAGTACATCCTTACTGCTTTTATAGGAATTAAGAGAGTAAATAGCAGCCAGGAGCTGCTAATCACATGCACTTGATTAACTGATCATCAGCAAGTGTGTCCACCTTTATAAAAGCAGAAGTTTTGACAGTTTGCAGGTCTGGAGCATTCAGGTGTGTGTTAACACAATAACACAATCTTCCCAGGAGTGGACATCCCAGCAAATTCACCCCAAGGTCAGTGCAATGTTCAGAGAAACTGCAAAAAACCCCAAGAGCTCCATCTCAGACTCTACAGGCCTCAGTTAGCATGTTAAATGTTAAAGTTCATGACAGTACAATTAGAAAAAGACTGAACAAGTATGGCTTTTTTGGAAGGGTTTCCAGGAGAAAGCCTCTTCTCTCTAAAAAGAACATGCCAGCACAGCTTAGGTTTGCAAAGGTACATCTAAACAAACCACAATACTTCTGGAATAATGTCCTTTGGACAGATGAGTCCAAAGTAGAGATGTTTGGCCATAATGCACAGCACCACGTTTGGAGAAAACCAAACACAGCATATCAGCACAAGCACCTCATACCAGCTGTCAGCACAGTGGTGGAGGGGTGATGATTTGAGCTTGTTTTGCAGGCACAGGACCTGGGCACCTTGCAGTCACTGAGTCGACCATGAACTCCTCTGTATACCAAAGTATT
>VUQI01063463.1:23826-35496 GCA_015106735.1 Paratilapia polleni | reverse complement strand
AAGTGGGGGGGTGGGGGGGGGGGAGAGGGGGGGTGGGGGGGGGGGGGGGGGGGGGGGGGGGGGGGGGGGGGGGGGTGTTTTGGTGCATGTGGCTTAAACTAAGAGAAAAACCTACCATTGTCTAATTGCCCAGGGTTCCCACACACCAACAGAGCCGTGTCTACTCCCCATAATATCTTCAAAGTCTTGTAATCTCGTCAGCCGAGTAAAGTCTCCAAGTGAAACCCTCTGTAAAGGTCAACCAATGCAATTTGAATATCTTTGATTAAACGGTGTGCCGGTGCCAGACCTAGACTGTAGGTCAGTGCCTCAGAGAAATGATATCCACCCCTCTAACCCCACTTGTCCCTCCCCAAGTCTTCACTCTCATTGTAGAGGGTCACGTCTGCTGCACTCTTTTCAGCAATTTATGTAATCCCTCAATCCTCGATTCCCTCCCACTGTTCTCTCTGTCCTTCAGTTCTCCCTCGTTCACTTTCTTTCACTGTGTCGAGTTCTCACATTCACGCAGTTTTAGTCCTCAAATCTCAAATCCTGGATGTTTCTTTGTCTTGCTTTTATTCTCCTTTCATTATCTCACTGACTCTAACAGAATCAGAGTTTATGCTTTACAGCAGCCAGTGAAGCGATACGTCAGCAAACGAGTGTTTTAGTTAAAATTCCAGCATGTGAAGTCATAGTTTGTTCGACTGAAAAAGAATAAAATAAGATGTATATCTTACATCAATTTTACAACTGGGGGAAAAAAAGCAATATAACTTATCTAGGTTAGCTGGTTGTGCCTGACCTTTAAGTATTGTATATGAATGTAATCAAGTTAGCTAGCTTGGTGGCCTTTAAACATAATGACTACCATGGTCATGAATGGCTGGAAAGCATTAATTAAATGTTAATGTTTCTAAAAGTGTGTGGCTCCTTTTTTCAACTGCATGTTGAACTTTTTGAATCTGTCAGCATATTTAATATGCTCTAAGACAAATTGTCTCTAAAATGACCCTTTTTTTTTGTTGTTGTTGTTTTTTCTGTCTCTGTGTGCAGTTTGTCCCGGAACAGAGAACAAGCTGAGCACTCTGTCTGACCTGGACCAGCAGTACCGCACCCTGAAGAAGCTCTACGAGAACTGTGAAGTCGTCATGGGGAATTTGGAGATTACCAGCATTGATCGAAACCGCAACCTCTCCTTCCTCAAGGTATGGGCGTGAAACTGTCTCTGGCTTGTTCACAATATGGGTAGATGGAAAGAGAGCAAGACAGGGCATCTTAGCACTCTGTACAGGGCAACAGATGGGTTTCAGGACCATGGAGAGAGACAGACAGAAAGACAGTCAGTGTTTCACGATGAGAGCTCGATCTGTCTCTGCTCACTCATTCTCTGTTTTCTACATCGTAAGCACTCGGAAAATTTAAGCTAGCTGTGGTGAGCACTAATTTTAGATCCTTAAAATCATAATCGTCTTAAATCTTCACTGACTCAACAAAGTGCTAAACCATGCATACATTATGCACTACAAATGTGGATACTTAAAGTGGTGGTGACTAAATATAGACAGAGATGGGACTGGAATGCATTTTTAAAGACACAAAGAAAGAATTGGAAATTTTCGGCATCTTTTGTGGACACAGTCTTGGACACAGGTATCCCAGTCAGGAGGCTTAACCCAGTTTTGATCATGTTTGGGATGTAAGGTTCACATGGAACACCTGTGGTTATCCCTACATACTGAAAAGCGTTTCTGAACTCATTTGAATTAGTTTTTATATTGTTGCACAAAACAGATAAAAAAAAAAAAGATAAAAGGTGGATAAAAGTTTTTCACTGTCTCCAGTTAAACAAATGAGACAAAAAAAAAACTAATGACTAGGTAATTTATTCATTGATAAAAATTATTCAATATTGCATATTTCAGAGGAGCAAAAGTATGGGGCCACCTACACATGACACCTAAAGGAGCTGCTGGCCATGGAAACCCATGTCATGAAACTCCTGGCGCACAGTTTTTGTGCTGATGTTAATGCCAGAGGAGGTTTAGACCTCTGCAGGTATTGAGTCAGCAGAGTTTTGGTGACTTCAGCACTCAGTGACCCTGCTCTGTAACTTTACATGGTCTGACACTTTGTAGCTGAGTTGCTGTGGTTCCTAAATGCTTCCACTTTGCAATAATACCACTTACAGTTGATTGTGGAATATCTAGGAGGAAAGAAATGTCACCAACTGACTTGTAACAACAGTGGCATCCTATTACAACACTACACTCGACTTCAGTGAACACTGTAGAACGACCCATTCTTTCACAAATGTTTGTAAAGACAGACTGCATGGCTAGGCGCTTGATTTTATACACCTGTAGCAATGGGACTGAAAACACTAGAATTCAAAGAGTAAAAAGTATTTTTGTCCATATAGTGTATATGAACCTTTGTTACTCTCATAATATTCTTCTACAAACATGGGTTGCCTACACCTGACTGCTAATCCTAAGTGGTCGCATACTTTTGCCTCTCACAGATATGCAATATTGGATCATTTCTTCAAAAAAATAAGTAACCAAGTCTAATATTTTCCATTTAATTTATTTAACTGTGTTCTCTTTATCCACTTTTAGGACCTGGGAGAAAAACCCATGATATTTTCAACCAAATGTATGTAGAAATTTCACAAACAGTTTCTTGCAATTGTACTAGATAAATACAAGTTTCAAGTAAGTCATTACTTCAGGTTGTTTGAAAAGGCACCTGTGATGATTACAACCACAAACCAACAATACTAAAAATAATTTGAAAGGGTTAACTAATGCAGCAATCAACCCTTACCATCTGGTCATATGTCCAATTATGAACCTATCCGTTTCATGCAAGTGCAACACATGTACAGCCATATGCTAACATGTCAAAACTCTTCACAGTGAGTGAAGACACAAAATTCACTGAAGTAAACCATGTGGGGACCACCACGAAAACGTTACAACAAACCTAATCAGACACTTAAATCATCCTCACCCAGCTAAACACGGATATTTTAAAGGAGCTCACAAAGGCAAAGTGGCTAAAGCTATACAGAGCCCAGAGCCAGTCACAAGCCAGCAGCCTCGGTATAAGCAAAGGATCAAAGCATTTATGATGAAAACTATAGAGACGAGTGAAAAAGAGAAAAGGGTCAATGTCCTGTTATCTGGTGAAGATATAAACATACTGGAAATTGATGTAAATACCTGGCATTTGTTTTGTTATAGAAATCTGTTGCACCTGCTTTTGTTTGGTAACGTAAAATATGTCACGTAAAGGTAATTATTTGTACCTCTTTCCAGTAGCAGAGCACTTTATTTTCAGTTGTTTCAGTGAGAGAAGATCCCAAAACTTACTGCAGCTTGGGGGACATTGTAAAGTTTAACAATTTCCTTTTTCTTTTATTAGGAAAATAATGTTTTGCATTAAAGAACAGCTGATTTTTGTTTGTACATGCTGTCAGTTATAGTTCTTAGAAAGATGATCCGTATCGGCGGGTCACATGCACAAAATCAGAATCAAAGTTGGCCAAGAAAATTGCAATCAGTGCATCTCTAGTTAACGCTCATTGACCAATTTTTAGAGAGCGCAACATTCAGTCAAACACAGCACTAGTTCAGACAGGCCACAAAGTCAAGCTCAGCCCAAATCCTGGCTGATCCACTGGTCTCAGTGCCAGCCCACATCATTTTTACATATCCAATTGGTAAATGTCATACAGGGACCACTATTTCAGCCTGCCTACAGTTGCTCCACATCTGTAAGCCACTTCGCAACCCACCTCCACCCCTCTTCCTCCTTTTCATGCTGTTTCTGACTCAGTGTATCTGTTGTCATTGATGCCTGCTCTGTTCTGTGCTGGCTCTTGTTGCTGCTTTCCATACCAGCAGAGCTATACGGCCAAATTTAAACTACTGCAAATACAAAACAACCTTTTTTGGACTAAAGTGGCCCTGACTGAAATGTATTTGAAAAGATAACCAATTTAGCAAACTCCTAAAAGTTGAATAATGCCTTTCAGAGAGAACAGTTTTTACTTTTGCATTCAAGGCAGCTGATTCACCGAATCTCTTATCTGGCGGGAGTTACAATAATGTAACAGGTAAAGGGTTGAGAATTTTATTCACTTCAAGAGAACACACAGATATTGATTGAAGCCCTTTGCCAAGACAATACAACACCATGCAGTACAATGAAACTCATGATAAGAAGCAGTGGTAAGAATTACAATGGAAGAAAGGTCTGTGAAAGACTGCAGGCAAATGAGAAGCACTCTGAATGCAAAGTGGCATTGCCATTCCAGCTGAACACAGTCATCTCCTGGGTCTGCAGCTGCTTTTGGAGTATGTGTATGTTTCTGTGTGTGTGCGTTGCCATCATCCACACTGTGTTTGAAAATTCACTTTTTTCTCTACTGCATGCACACGTACTGTATGTGACACCAGGCCCAGTCCCTCCCCCCTGCTGTTTAATGAAGTGAGGTGCTGTCTAATTACTGGGCCAGAGCTATCAAATGAATACCATAAACAGTCCCATTAGGCCCAGCATCATTAGGGAAACAATTAGGCATCTGGGGATTGTTAAGTCAAAGTGAAGGGGGGGGCAAACATAAAACAGTAATCCTATTGGTTACAAGAAATCAGAGAGACCCCACCTGGATTCTTAAATGCTCACTTACACACCCTTCTAAAGCTTGGTAGTATTTACCAGTAATTAAAAAGTTGCATCAACAAAATCAATAAAACTTAGCTCTGACTTGTGGCATGTTTTTCTCCAAACAAAAGCTGATGGAAATTGCTTTCTATTCTTAACTATAAGCAGTAAAGTCGCACTGCTTCTCATTCCTTTTGTTTGTCAGTCTGCAACTTAAAATACTGCCCCCAAACTTAGAACATATGCATAATGGTTCATGCAAAGTTCAGCATTGGCATATCATCCGCACACACATGCTGCGCACATCTCAACAGATACAGCACACAGACCCAAACACTTTGAGCCACAGGCAGTCTGTAAATGCTAGGAAAGGAAAAACCAGCAGCTTGGGAGGAACATAAAGCATATATGGACGAATGGATGGACACAATGTGGAGGGATGGAAGGGTGAGAACGGAGGAAGAGAAAAGAGAAGAGCTAGAGGGATGTCACTTTTATGGCAGGCGAAAACAGCTGCTGTGTGAAAATTACAGTGTTCAGCTACCGTGTGTGTTTGTGTGTATCTGAATAGAGCGGGAAGAGGGGGCGATACAGGGCAGAAATGGAGAGGGAGGGAGAGAGGGGAGGGACAGACATGAAGGCGTGGTGATTTTAGCCTGGTGAGATGCTGACAGTTAGATGGATGATATGGCTCTGCAGCCTTCTCTAGTTCAGCTTTCCTCTAAAACACATTTCCTTGACTTTTATTTGCTCTCTGCCTCCGTTCAGTGGACTCAGAGATCACAGATCTGGGTCAATTTGTATTTACAAATACAGATGATGCTTTGTTATATAGCTTATAGGCCCACACAGGTGGAGTTTACTCAAGCTGGTCACCGTACAACTTTCCTATGTGAAATTGCAAGAGGCAGTTTTAAAATAAGAGGATATTTGATTGTCTTGAATGTCTTGTAATATACTGCGTCAGTGACCCTGACTGACCTGATCTGACCTTTGCTGCCTTTGACTGAGTCAAAGGGGTGTTTCATGAAGACAGCAGTGCAGTGTCATGATTTTATTATTATTATTATTATTATTATTATTATGGCTTTAATGTGAGGTCACATGTATTGAATTATTTCCAATACAGAGGCCAGCTGCCCCCAAGTTGACCCTAGTCTAATTTAGAGGAAGGAGAATACAAAACCCCAACAGTCAGACGACCCCCTATGAGCAAGGACTTGGCGACAGTGGGAAGAAAAAAACTCCCTTTTAACAGGAAGAAACCTCCACCAGAACCAGGCTCAGGGAGGGGCAGCCATCTGCCGTGACCGGTTGGGGGTGAGGGGAAACAGAAGAGAGCAGAGGGAGGCAGGACAAAAAGGCACACCTATGGGAGAGAGACAGGGTTAATAATAGCTAATGATTAAATGCAATAGTTGTGTATAAACACATGGAGAGTGAAGAGAGGTGAGTGAAGAATCAGCAATGTCCTGTATATATTTTTCCTATTTTTAATCTTCAAACTTAAGACTAACTACTGCTGTCGAGTATATAGAATTTAGCAAGTTGCAAATATTGCATATTGGAATCTTCCCTTCACGCTGTTAATGGATTTCCCCAAAAGCCACCTTGCAAATCAACCCCTTCTAAGTCAGTCAGACAGTGCAGATAGAAGAGAGAGATGGACGGCAAGGTAAAGAGAGAAATGGTCAGAAACTGGCACATATCAATTATTACCACGTGGTGTTTAAAAAAGTGGTAAGTCTAGACACACTAGTTAATCATTACATGAATCTAGCTGCCAAGCTAAAGTTCAAAGTGATACTTTTGAGCAGCTTGTGTGGTTTGAGCAGAACTTGCATTACACCAAGTTAGCTACTGCAAGTTACTTTTACCATTTCTTAGCTTTTGCATCACTGATGTCTGTATATTTTAATATATGTAATGTAACGTAAATGAATCCCCTTCTCATATGAAGATATTACTTTGTCTGCTGTAGGAGAAAATCATCTTGGATTAGGACACTGCCTCATCAAACACCACACCCCATCAAACATTACAATAAATCCCATAAACAGGCACATGTTCGTAAGTATAGACTTTAAAAAAATGTGCAGTTATAGCAAAAACTCCCTATTTCTCTGTCAATCCTGCATGAGCTGTTCATTTATCAGTTCACTACTGACAGAGGCAAATGTTTATAGTGGGTATTCTTACAAAAGGGACTCTGTACCATTAGCATACACTCAGAGTTCAACACATGGGAATGGTCAGCTAAATCCTGTTGGCCTGCTAAACAGTGACCTGGTCAAAAAATGTCTTGGGGAGTCATTCCCATCATCTTCCCTGCCATTTTAACCACATTAAAAATTTTGATTTAGATTTCCAAACCAGCTTATGATGCCACAGTGCATAGTAGCACTGTAAAAATTGGCATAACATTCCTCCAGACATCAAAAACTGTGAGTCTCTGGTGAAAATGGGCACGCTGATCCTTAAGTATTCTTACAACGTAACCTCTCTAAAGTCATGGCCATGTATGGTAAATACAGGTCTGATCTCCAACTGATCTGGGATCTACCACGATTTCTTCAATCATTTTGCACATTATTGTCCTAATAAAGCTCATCACACCAGTTCACAAGCATGTCCACTCCAGCTTTATGGCTGTGTATTTATATTAATTTTATCTCTACTGTTAGGATAGCCTAACACCACCACCAGAAATGTTTTATATAAGGAAAAAGAAAAAGTAGGCGCAGTGGCATCTCGTCATTATGAGCTGTTAGCAAGTAGTGTCAGCTCACTAAAGTTGCCAGAGGCTTGCACTCTTAGTAAAAAATTCTCACTAAAAGTGTCTGTGGCTCTTCAGAAGCACTTGAAGTTGAGAGATGAATGTTTTGTGAACACAGTCACAGGTGTCTGAAGGGCATCAACATGCTGCTGCCTGGCATCTTTCTAGTTTGCTGGCCAACTCCTCTGGATGCTGTCTGTCTGTCAGTCACAATGACCTATTTTCCCAGAAGTGAAGCGCTGAGCTGCGCCAAGTGGCCCGCAGTGGCCCACAAGCAGCTAATGATGTCACCTAGGCTGAAGGACTCTTCATTAAAGCCGGATCAATCTGGCGGCTAGCGCTGCAAAACACAGGGCGTGATGCCAGGGCTGCAGCTGAGAGCGCAGCGACGGGCGGATGTCCGTCCACGAAGCCACAAAACGACGTACAGCAAAGCATTTGTGTCACAGAGTGTGTTTTAAACTCTCAAAGTTCCCCACAGAGGACTGAATCCATCACAAGTTAGGGACACAAAAACACATTCTTGGACACGCACACAGACTTCAGCAATAAAGGGAGATGAATGACACGGTCACTGAGGTGTATACTCTATGTCGGCATGCAGACAGAGACACTCTTTACTAAGCTTATCTCTGGCAAACACCAGCAAGGAAAGACAGAGAGAAAAGAGAGATACAGGTTTTTTAACCAGCACTCATTTCCAAATGCCCCCCCCCCTTTTTTTTTTTTTATTTAAATCTTTCTTAAAGAATGGCAGTGTGGCTCTGTGAGTTCAGTTCAGCGCAGCTGGGGAAACAGAGGAGAGAAGAAAATAAAATGAGATGAGACAGGAGAGAAAAGAGACTTCTTACACCAAAGGCTTCCCATTTTCCTTGGGCTGTATTTCAGCTGAAAATGAAAGCGTTCAGTTGTTCTGCAGCTCAGCTATTCTCAAAGCGTACATTCTCAGAAATCTGCGTTCCGCTGCCTCTTACTGTATGCATATGTGTTCTTGTTAGCATTTTAGAGTTTGAACGTGGTCTTAAGTCAAAAGGAGGTCACAGGATACGCTTGTAGGGCGTAAAGGTCACTTAGCTCCGAGTGGCGGTGTTCATTTTTTATGATGAACTTTCCTCCTTGCTCTTTTACGTCATAACCTCTTCAGCCTTGGAGCAGATTTTTCTTATTTTACGTCCTTGCTCTAACCCGCTGAGATCGGTGTGTTAGTCAGAGATTACGGCTTCGCCGTGTCATTATTCAGAACTCATCTGATCGCTCGCCTCTCTGTGTGAGAGTGCAGTCCTATGCCATTAATTTACTGTGAGTCAGTAATTCAGACTCCACTCTATCACACTTGTTTCACCGTGTCTGCCCTTCAACATGTTTGCCATTCATCCACTTAGTCATGATATACTGTAAGGACACTTGCTTTTGTGTACTTTCTCAAGGTTTGGGCTCTTTTGTTCCAATGACGGAAAATCGAAACGCTACTGAGAATATAATATTTTAGGGATTTATGTGCTGAAGAAAAACTTGATATGCTGTGGGGCAATTTTACCAGCATGGTTGTTCTCAGTGATCACCTACTATTCTCATGGGACTGGTCTCTTCCAGGATGACAGTACTTCCACCTATAGGGCCTGAGGGGCTCACCAAATGGTTTGAGTAAGAAAATGACGTGAATCATATGTTATGGCTTTCATGGTCACCAGATCCCCAACCCTGTTTAACACCAAATTGGGTAATTTCTTTTGGTGTTCTATTCCTCCAGTAGAGTTTCTGGGACCTGGAGAATTAATGCCACAACAGAATAAAGCTGGTGCCTGATGCTGGTTGCACAATAACCTGTTCAAACAGCGCTATTTACCAATCAAATACATGACACATCAGGGGGAATTTATGGGGTTCTGAATCTTTTCCAAAGAGGCTTCAACATGCAGATTGGAGGAAATGGGCTAGAACCACCAATTTGCCAACTGACAGACAACTGGCTCTACCCATTGGGGCATAGATGCAGGTTGTCTGGGGGTGCATTGTGGTGTCTGGCACTGTGACATTGTAGCAGATCCTTTGGGTCCTTTGAGTTGCAGGGTCCATGGATGGACAGAGCATCCTGTGACTGGACTGGGATCTGGGCACCTCAGAGACCAGAGTAACACCTTAGGCTTTTTGCCATGTTCTTCCTGAGCAGTTTCTCTGGTGTGGTGGTGTAAATTATTAATGGTGTTTTGACAGCAAATCCCTGGAGTCAGGCTCCAAAATGTTGTCTTTTAAGAAAGGTGGGGGCTGTTATGGCGGCAGATTAATGACAACAACAAACCCAGTTTTGTGCATGTTATGTCCCCGAGGTGGGCTATGTTAACCAAAAATTTATTGCACTTATTTATGTATATAGAGACCTTAAAAACATGGCAGTGGGGACACCAGCCAAGAAATTGAGTGTGTCCAAAAGTTGTACTATATTAAAAGCAAACTGCACCACTAGAGGCACCAGAGGACTGTCAAAGGCAGAATAAGAACAGCTTTTTTTCCTGTTTCCAGTTCAGTTTGGGGATTGGTTCCTGATACCTGGATGGGCAAAAGAAGTCAAGGATGGGATGGAAGGCAACAAGAACAATACAGAAGATATTGTGCCTTGAATAACTTGCAAATATTTTCAGTACTCATGTTTTAAAAAAGTCCATTCATTGTCTCATGTCAGATTGATTTGATAATTGTTTGTAGAATCTTCCCCCACTTGCTTCCCAATGAATGAATCTAAATCCCTTTATTTTGTGCTTTGTGCTGTTTGCTGCCTGCCTTTTGGATGAGACTGAGAAAAGAGCTCTTCTCTCAAAGTGAGGGATGTTATTTACATGGAGAGAGACACAGAGAGGTACGGTACAGGGCCAGTGAGGAGGTCAAGTGCTCCTCTCTCTCACTTCCTGTCCTTGCTCTCTATAAATGTTTCAAGCTATTGTGCTCCGCGTTGCTCAATAGCTGCCACAGGGCCTCTTCACCACGTAATGACACCATGATCCCGAGCGACGGTGGGAGAGGGGAGCCTGCTAGCTGGGCGGATCGCACAGTTTCATTAGCCTCTGAACCGCTGAGGAGCTCATAAAAGGTTGGGACTGTCGCTTGGAACGGGGAGCTGTTAGCGCCTCGCGGGCGCCCAGCAGCGTTTGCATAATTACAGCTCTTAACGCTGGGAAAATTAGCACCCTGCTCGTGCCAGCCAGCACCCTGCCAGATCACGGTGGCACTACCCTGATGTATCTTATAGCTCGTTAATTGTTGGATAATGGAGATGTCGTAGTCCAAGAAAAGAAAAATAGAACATTTTACTCCTTGTTTTATTTATTTATTTTTTGGCTCTTTTACCAGAGTGTAGCCTGCTGTTAAGTAATTTCTTAAGAAGAAAAAAGGCAGGAAAGCTGAGACTAGTGACAAGTGGGGGGAAAAAAACTAATGCATGAGGTAATCCATTTGTTCATATGATTCCCTTGTTTTATAGAATTTCAGAGGCATAAGATAACATTTTGCCTAAATATGTATCCCTAATGCATTTTCTTAGAGCTACAACATATGTGTGCACCTACTCTTCCACTTTTTTTTTTAAAGATGTACAAAAGGATGAACAAAAACGACCAAAAGCATCTTGATGTCTGACAGCTGAGCATAGGCAACTCTGTCATTTCCCCCCTTTATATCTCTTTGATTGCCAAAGATAAACACAAGCTAGCAAAGTAAGCAAAAACGCTGCCTTTCATGTAAGTTGCTGCTTGGACTGGATCAAGTTATTACTTCTGCTTTGTTGCTGCAAGTGCAGCTGTTTTATTTGAGCAGAGAGGTGCATGCCTTGATAATTTTTATGACTATCAGTACACTGACACTTGTTTCATAACATATTAACCTGATTTTTACTTTGGGGTCTATGTCTATGCAATATCAATGAAAACAAAAAACACCTTTAACTAAGGACTGCATCTGGTGACAACTTATCTGTCCAATGTACAGTACTGTGCAAAAGTCTTTAGCCACCCCTCATTTCTTTATATTTTGCTAGGACAACAGGAAAAAGGTGCAGCAATTTATTGAAACGTGTGCAAACATACATGGTATACAGTATATAAGACAAAATCAGAGTTTGTATAATTCTAACGGGCTCTGGGGAGGCCAATCCATGACTGATAGTGTTCCATTGTGTGTGTGTGTGTGTGTGTGTGTGTGTGTGTATAAGTACATATTTGTGTGAAGTGACTTTGGTATTCCTAACA